>JAWNZC010000252.1:2477500-2490000 GCA_035771165.1 Paragorgia papillata | reverse complement strand
GCAATAAGGATCACTGAGTCCATTCTTATCCATTGGTAACAAATTATGTGCGCTATGGATGCAAACGCATACTACTCCAGCAACTAAATTAAAAAGAATATTTAAAAGTTTAAGTTCGAGATGAAATAGCTGGAGGAGTAATTCAAGATATATGCTTACCTTCGGCATTTTCTTTATCTTCTTCTTTTATTTTCTCTAAATAGTTTTTTTTAAAGTTTTCCTCTGTTGTGTCATTAGTAATGTTCAGTACTTGAAGTGAGTTGTATTCAAGCGAAACTTTGAGCTTCGTTCCTCTCGCGCGGCTCTTTTCAAATATCTGTTCTCTAAAAACACCAAACAATGCCGGTTCAGCGTTTCGCAACAAGTCGCAACGCAAAATAAAGTGGAAAGATACCATGTTTTTAACAATATACAACTGTCGGTAAGATTTACGATCAAGATTCTCTATATGTAGTGCATGAGCCAGCATCCCAAAATTTATCAATTGGTACCACTTGGGGGACAAAGGCTTAAGCCCTGGCCAAACGCTTTCAACATCGCATTCAACATCATTCAACATTGTTGAACGATGTTGAATAATGTTGAAAGCACGAGTGACCAAATGAATTCAAGAAAAGTTGGAATCGACAATATCCCGCATGGCGCATGCATGTCTCTGTTCAACAAAGTTGAATGAAATGTGGCCAAATGCGTTCAACACCTTTCAACATTTTGAGAACAATAGAAATGTTAAACGCGTGTTAAACGGAAATTTGAACATGTTCAAATTTCGTTCACCATCATTCACCATTCAACATCAACATCATTCAACAGGGTGGCCAAACGCTTTCAATATGTTGAATTCAACAATGTTGAACGATGTTGAATGAAATGTTGAAAGCGTTTGGCCAGGCTTTAATGTTCATGGTGATGTCGGGTAGCACCCTAGTTTACATTTTTGGATGATTGGATATACAGTTTTTCAGCTTGAAAGCTAGAAATGCCATTACATGGCTATTTAATTTGTTTTATTCTACTAAACTTTTATAATACTATAATATATTATATTAAACATTTTTAGGGTCTAAAAATCATCAAACCCACAGTGCGACAAAAATGGAGCCAGTTTTGTACATATTTTGCAAAATATTTTCTAGACCCTAAATAGATCGCAAAATAGAAGTTTAGATCTATCTAACATTGCGGCATAAGGCAAAATAATGTGCTAAACCGACACTTCTGAAAAATGATAGAAGATGACACTTCGACAAATGCTATCACACATATTCATTTACTACCCATAAAGACCTTTTCAAAAATGTATGTTACCCTTTGTCCCCTAGAATGGTACCAACAAACCGTCTGGCTCATACACTGATGTAAATCATCGTACATTACAACACCGTCCACCCGCGCTAAAATGCTCGATGGAATCAGCCTTAGTTTGAATTTACCTTGGAGAATGATTTTAAATACAACTTACTGAGTTCCATTGGTGTCTAAGCCAAGTCTTGCCAGAGGTAGTTGGTATTCTAACACAGTATATTTATTGCCTAACTTTCGTTTGGCTTTGATTTTTATAACTAACTAAAAATTTAAAAGATAAATTAGAAGTTAACTAGGAAGATGTTATTAGCGAACGATTGCAATACTCATTCATTCACCCCGTGCATTCGCTCGTTTTTGTTCGCTCGCTCGTTCGTTCGTTCGTTCGTTCGTTCGTTCGTTCGTTCGTTCGTTCGTTCGTTCGTTCGTTCGTTCGTTCGTTCGTTCGTTCGTTCGTTCGTTCGTTCGTTTGTTTGTTTGTTTGTTTGTTTGTTTGTTTGTTTGTTTGTTTCCTTCCTTCCTTCCTTCATTCCTTCCGTCCTTTCTATCTATCTTTCTTCCTTCCTTTCTATCTTCCTTCCTTCTTTCCTTCCTTCCTTTCTATTTTCCTTCCTTCCTTCCTTCCTCCCTCCCTCCCTCCCTCCTCCCTACCTCCCTCCCTCCCTCCATCACTCCCTCCCTCCGTCCCTCTTTCCTTCTTTCCTTCTTTCTTTCTTTCCTTCTTTCCTTCTTTCCTTCCTTCCTTCCTTCCTTCCTTCCTTCCTTCCTTCCTTCCTTCCTTCTTACTTAATCTTATTAGTATACCTTGTCGTAGATTAAACTGTAGACTAGCACCGAAACTTGATCAACCCATTCATCGCCATGATTTACTTCCTTTAGTTGTCGTTTCTGTTCACCAAGTGACAAAGCGCACCAATGAGTATCATCTAAAAGAGATGGGAAAATACCAATCATCACACAACAGGTCAAGTTAAGCAAGCTCTCTCGTTGGCTAAGATTGTGCCAATCAAGCGACCCTATTTGTAAAGATGAATTATAACGTAGTTGTTCGTAGTACAATTTATTCCGTTGTTAACAAGCAATAATTTTAACACTCTAACCTGTTGGTTTGCCATCGCTTCCACCTTCAATCGTCAACGTTAGAACCCCACAAGCTAAAACAATAGTTGTTGACAGATAGTACGCCAAGAACATCACATTTTTAAAAGTCTATTATTTAAAGTGCTTATAAATCCAAATATGATATTACTGCATATGGATTCTATTTAATGTGTCTAGTTGAATGCCAAAATATTTTTTGATTTGAACTTTTATTTGTTGTTATCTTGCGGTTTGTATTTCCAAAATGGTAATGAGGATGACGTCTATGTAGGCATAATTTGCATACGCAGTGTTCCGTTACAGCAGAAATATTACCCAATTCACATGTTAATGGAATACTTGAATAGTATATTCTATATTTTATCATCTTTTTCATTAAAATCTCCAAGCGGTTTATCATAAGAAAAGAAAAAAGCAGACACAAGTGCCTAAATTGACGTCATCCACATTAACATTTTGGAAATACAAACCTCAATATAACAACAAATAGAAGTTCAAGTCAGAAAATATTTTGGCATTCAACTATTCACGTTATATAGAATCCATATCAGTAATATCTTATTTGAGTTTATATGCACTTTAACAAGCTATAGTATCTATAGTATAGTAGAATCCAGAAAGTAGCTGCATATGCCCCAGTTACTTTGGATTCGAATCCTACTTTGGGAGTTCTACGGTACCAGGAGTTTGGATGTGAAAAAAACTACTACTATAGGTCCATAGAAATAACATAATTTAATAGGGATATCTGGCTTGTGATTTGTGAAATATAAAATATGTTTATGCACCTGTCGTAAGTACATCACAGTCTTTTCAACATCATCTATTTATATTGACATCTTAAAGGGGATTGGCAACAAAAATTAAGTTTGTCTAATTTGAAAGAACTCATAAAATTGTAATAGAAGATCCTTTACAACTTTTTCGTATCTTTCTGCGTTTTCAAGATATTTCAATTTGTTTGATATGTAAATGAGATGGTCTCTGACGTCAGGAGTGGGGTAAAATATTTTCATACAGAGCAAAATCACTGACATATCTAACATGAAATGTTCAGCGTCGCAAGGAGTTTTTATGTGCACAGTTTCAAATGATTTCACTGAACAAACTTAGAGGTATAACTGGTTTTGCTACATGTGAAAATATTTTACCCCACAGCTGACGTCAGAGACCATCTCATTTACATATCAAACAAATTGAAATATCTTGAAAACGAAGAGAGATACGAAAAAGTTGTAAAGGATGTTCTATTACAATTTTATGAGTTCTTTCAAATTAGACAAACTTAATTTTTGTCTCGGCATAGTTTCCATTACGTATCTGACTATTTTCTTTTCTTTTAAACAGGCTTCGATGCAGACGACAATTTCTGAGTTTCAAGTTTTGCATGAGGGTATCTTTTTGTTGCTTTTTGTAATTGTGGTGAATTGATCGAAGTATAATTTTGAACTTATACTCTTATAGTTTTTAGTACGTTTAATAAAGCAAGTGTCCTGCAAATTGTTTTATTTTATGCTCACGTGATTGTGGCTGATTTGTTGTCATGCATGTATTCAATTCATCCCTATAAAACGTCCTCCAATTCTTTATTTTTAGAGGCGATCAGTATTGCATATATATATATATATATATATATATATATATATATATATATATATATACCACCCCTTGCAAAATTCAAAATGGCGGATTTATAAGGGCAAAATAAAATTTCAATTGGACCCCTGTCACGTGACAGAGCCCACATTCTATCACGATCGGAAATGGCGGCTGTCGAGGCTCGCGCATGAACTCGCGAAATACGGATGCGTAATACGGATGCGAAATACGGATGCTACGCATGCGTAGAACGAATATCTTGCGTGTAAACGTCATCAATAGATGGCCGACAACTCACTTGAGCCAGCACGCACGTGGACTGCGAACTGCCCCATGAAAGTGGCCGATTTTCTATGCGATTTCCGATCGTGATTAGTCTTACCCACTGATCTGAAAAATAGGACTGGATCGAGTTTTCTATTGTGTTGGATGAGCATATTTTGAAGCCAGCATATTTGCATTGACCAGAGATCATTAGAAACTGCGATTGTGCAAGCAAATCAAACTGAGACACTTGCAAAATGGGTTTTAGAGTCTGGCCAATATATTTACTTTGCTAACCATAAAAGCACAAAAACCTGAACTTAATTTGACGCTTAACAGTTGGCTTTTCCCACCAGATAATTAGAGCCAACGGCGGCCATATTGGAGTGACCTCATTACAAATTCAATGGCTAATCTGAGAGGAAAAGCAAAACTGACCGACATCAAATAACAGTCCAACCAATATGTCCCTTCACTAACAATACATTAAATAGAAAATGTCAGAATGCCCTCCAACATGTCTGCAACGCCACAGTAGTTGTTAGGTGGTCACGCCAACATGGCCGCCGTTGGCTTTATTTTCAGTAATAGAAACTCATCCAGTCCTATTTTTCAGATCAGTGGTCTTACCGTATTGAGCTCCGTGGCCAAGAACTTCAGGATCATCACATAAGGGTATGGTCAACCTGCCAGGGTCAACGAGAGCTATAAAGAAATTAAATAAAACTTGTGAATGGTTGTCAAAAGAATTGGGTAAAATAGAAATAAAAAAACCTGAGATAAAACAAAATGAAATGGTATAGAAAAAAGTGAAATTGTTTGTATAATAGAATATTGAACCAACTAATATTTCTTACATAGTTTCAAACAATCGTTAACAAGATTGGCAACCCAGTTTTTGAGAAGAGGAAATTCCATCAGCTGCACGGCTTTTAGCAAACGAACATTGAACGATACTTCAGGTCTAGATGTAACAAAAAATAATTGAATTCGGGCTAGAAACATGACCACAACCATGACCATGACCATGACCATGACTGTGACCATGACTGTGACCATGACCATGACTGTGACCATGACCATGACCATGACCATGACCATGACCATGACCATGACTGTGACCATGACCATGACCATGACCATGACCATGACCATGACCATGACCATGACTGTGACCATGACCATGACCATGACCGTGACCATGACCATGACCGTGACCGTGACCGTGACCATGACCGTGACCATGACCATGACCATGACCATGACCATGACCATGACTGTGTCCGTGACCGTGACCATGACCGTGACCATGACTGTGTCCGTGACCGTGACCATGACCGTGACCATGACTGTGTCCGTGACCGTGACCATGACCGTGACCATGACCATGACCATGACCATGACCATGACTGTGTCCGTGACCGTGACCATGACCATGACCATGACCATGACCATGACTGTGCCCGTGACCATGACCATGACCATGACCATGACCATGACCATGACCATGACTGTGCCCATGACCGTGACCATGACCATGACCATGACCATGACTGTGCCCGTGACCGTGACCATGACTGTGACCATGACCATGACAATGACAATGACCGTGACCGTGACCATGACTGTGACCATGACCATGACAATGACAATGACCGTGACCATGACAATGACAATGACCGTGACCATGACAATGACAATGACCGTGACCATGACCACGACCGCGACCGCGACCGTGACCGCGACCGCGACCGCGACCGTGACTATGACCATCGCCATCACCATGACCATCATCATCATCATCACCGCCACCAAAAGGAAGATTAACAGACGTTACATAATTATAAAATTAACTTACTCCTCTAAAAAGCAGAGAGAAATAGCTGCCATGTGTGGGAAAGGAATATTGCGGTTAAAAGAAAAAACAAGCTGCATCTTTCCATGAATATGAAACTCTTCTACAGCAATATCTGTACTAAGATCAAGCATTCTAGAAAAAAACCAAATAAAAACAGTCAATTGGTTGATCGGCTGATTATTTCCCGCCACATATAAAGTCTAGTTAATAACCCTACCCAGCTTTGGCAAGCTTTACTCGAATGACAAATTTAGAATCCGGTGATGAGAGTCCAAGATCCACGTCCATGACTGCCTTGTATTTTGGAGTTCGCGTCAGCTCTTGAGGAGGAAACCTCATGCCTATTTCTGACGCTTTCAGTTTCTTGTTGTCCTCAAAAGAGTCGAAACACTCGATGTATTTAAAATACGGCGTACGGTTTCCAAGCGTAAAGTCCTCAACTTCAATTGCCTCTAGGTAAGAGATAAGTAAGAACAAGCGATAAGAAGCATTACAAAAAAAGCTAGAAAATAAATAGATGGCAATTGAGAAAAGGAAAAATTGAACACAAGGCGTAGCGATTGTCTTATATTACCAATGAAGGTGGGTTTATAGTACTCCAGCAAAGGGTCAAGACTTGTTTTAATTAAAGATAGTATGGAACTATCACTAAATACGCACCTAAAACAAAAAAAAAATGAATGTGCGGAAGAAAAATAAGTAGGGAGAGAACGAAGAAGAAGAAGAAGAAGAAGAAGAAGAAGAAGAAGAAGAAGAAGAAGAAGAAGAAGAAGAAGAAGAAGAAGAAGAAGAAGAAGAAGAAGAAGAAGAAGAAGAAGAGGAGGAAGAAGAAGAAGAAATGAAGACGAAGACGAAGACGAAGACGAAGACGAAAACTGAAGACGAAGAAGAAGAAGAAGAAGAAGAAGAAGAAGAAGAAGAAGAAGAAGAAGAAGAAGAAGAAGAAGAAGAAGAGAAGAAGAAAACGAAGAAGAAGAGGAAGCAGCAGAAGGAGAAGGAGAAGAAGAAGAAGAAGAAGAAGAAGAAGAAGAAGAAGAAGAAGAAGAAGAAGAAGAAGGAGGCGAAGAAGAAGAAGAAGAAGAAGAAGAAGAAGAAGAGTAACAACTTACCATCTGTTGACAATAAAATTTAACCACTCAGCCGTTTCTGGGTTTTTGAATGCTCTCTGGCGATGCGCCTCAATATCAGCCAATCTAACCGTAGTCTCTAAAATCTCTGTTGATTTTCTATTCCACCAGCTAAACATCACCACCAAAAATGGCGCCAACCAAAAAATGCCACACCCAAGTCGACCAAACATCCAGGCCAGAACAACAAAACCAGCGGTGGCAACGAGCAGTCGAAAATAATGATTAGCCCTGAACTGCTTCATATCGTCCTCCATGTTAACGCTAGGCGGTTCCTTTGCGTCCTCCGCAGGCTTTGCTGCTTCAGAGGTATCCTTGCTAGGTTCGGCCATGGTGATTGATCAACTCCAGAGTCTTGATGTTCTCACTGAAAACTATGGAAACAGTATGGAGGAATAAAATTACAGAGTTTACGCTTGCAAAATGTTCGTTTGTAAATTACTCGCAACTTGCAAGGCAACGGTGCTTCAAGGGGGTCTCTTCAAGGTGTACGTTACAGGATAATTCGCATCGTGTGACACTCCTTGATCCGTGATTGCCCTTGTCACAAAACATCAGTTAAAACAAACTATCGAACTACTAAAGAGTACAAACTATCAGTTATTTTGTAAAGCTAATTTAACAATGTATGTAGTAACATAGATTATGCAGAGCAGTCGAGCTATGCATGTGTACAGGGTGTCCCAAAAAAAATGTCCCCCATCCGTTTTTGTACTGCATCTTCTTTAATTTAGGTACAAGAAGTAAATTTTTATATCACGCCGAAAGCCCATCACTCCTTCTTTGTTGTCTGAAATTTTCAGAGCTAAATAGTAATATAGGGTGTCCTGGGTAAAATATAGGGTGTCCCAAACGAATGTCGCCCATCCCGTTTTTGACCACAGCTTTGTTTGAGTGCGGAATACAAGTTTGAATACATATGCATGTGAAAACTGACCACAGGGGAATAAACTTTGATCCCAAATGAAGCAATGCGGCATCAAATGATGTGGGGTTCCTTGGGGTAATAACAATGCTCATGAGAGTTCCATGCACATGTTTGCCATGTATAGGCAGAAGTGCACTTTACTTCATCCATCTTAAGATAGTTGGACAACAATTCACTCCCGAGGAAAGAGCATTCATGGTACTTTCCCATGATGAAACAAGAAGCGCAACAAGGACAAAGGAAGCCTTCCAAGAAGATTTCCAAATCTTGACGTAGCATACATAATTTGGACAAGTTCAAATTTTGATGTTGCCTCTTTAAATGACTACAGGAAGCGAGTAGATAATACTTAGCTCTGAAAATTTCAGACAACAAAGAAGGAGGGATGGGCTTTCGGCGTGATATAAAAATTTTCTTCTTGCATCATAATTAAAGAAGGTGCACCTCATAAATGGATGGGGGAAATTTTTTGGGGGACACCCTGTATGCATGATGTATATACATGCATACAAGGCGAAAGCAAGCCCGTTGTATCTTTCTAGAAATACGAATGCATTTAGATAACCGTTTATCTACCGATTCTTTTTGTGATACAAGCTATCTTAGCCAAAAAAATCAAAGCTAAAGTTCATGAAAACTAGACCTCGTATCGAAATCAGAACGTATCAAACGTTTTCCGTCCACACTATCGTTTTCAAATCGTTTTCGCCGTTTAGTAAAACGCCAAAAAGGTCTACATGAGGTATGAATGAATAGTTCTAGGTGACTGAAACCAAGATAACATAATCGTGACATCATCGTTTTCCAAAAGCTTTGTTTTTGCCGTCCACACTGGTGAAGAAAAACGGCGTCTTCGAATGTCTCCACTCTGGAGAGCGTTTTCGAAACCGCTCCGTTTTGTTTTCGGTCACCGAAGACGCCGGATTAGTGTGGACGAAAGGTCTAACCGTATCAAAAAGTCTCCGTTTTCGTTTGAAAACGATTAGTGTGGACATGCATGGCCTAGGACGATGCAAAAATATATTGTTCAATGTCCGTCAGTTATGGTTTTTAGCATGCGGAAAACGCTGCGGGTGACGTCAGAATAGTCCGTCAGATCGAGAGAAAACGGTCTTTAATTTACAAACGTAGCTATATACCTAATATAGAGTTTCTCCGGTTTGAGCAATGAAAATTGAATACACGTTTAACGTTTTAATAACAGCATTGTCCGTCAAAATATAGGTAGTGAAAACACGGAGTAATAGATAAAAGTCTTGCTTTGCCTTTCTTTGGCTTTCTGCAAACCTTAATCCCTCTTTTCTCAACGCATGCGTAATTTTCAAGCAGGTGCATGCATGTATTTGCAAAATGATTTATGCAAGGCCACTTAGTTCTCCAATAGTGATTCTCAGCGGTAGCTTTAATTTGCATCTTTAGTTATAGGTATTTGAATTCAAAAATAGCAGTAAAGTAATTGTCAATACTAACTTAACATAACTAAGCCACAGGGTTTGGGATAAAGTCTTTGAGATTAGCTAAGACCTCGTTTACACGGTACCGGACGAATTCGGAACCGGTCTCAAATTAGTACGGTTCCGCCTGTTTACACGTCGAAATAGGACAAATTCGAGACCGGTCTCCAATTCGTCCGGTACCGTGTACGTATCCTAAATCGCGTATCACAATGGCTATATCAATTTGCACGCGCAGTCACTGTCGTTAAACAAAATATTGTTTACCCAAAGTCTTAACAAGTATATATGCAGGTACTTTGCGGTATCAAGATTATTCGAATCACATTCAAAATTTTAGACGGACCCTCGTTTAGTGGTATAAAACGAAACCAGTCAGTTTATTCCTATATCTGCCACTCTATATATCTGTCTAGCTATAATCAGTGTCTTATACCGCCGCGTTACTTCGTTCAGTACTTCCCAACGTCGTGCAACGACTACACAATTAACCTAGGCATAATAACTGTCCTCCAGACAGTAAATATAAACTGGATTCTATAAAAAACCTATATAGCTAAACAATGTCTCAACACCGTTCTTTTAAAAAACTGATGTATTTTATGCGCAATTTCTCATTTAAAATAAAAACATTAACTGGACTGTTTTTTTGGGATTTTTTTGAAAACTCTGCCTGAAAAACAGCCGGTTGAAAACAATTCAGTAAACGAAGACTAACTTATTTCAATGGTAAAATACTCAGCGTCATGTCATACCAAACCTGATATACGGCTGTGCTAAACTAAATGTATTCAATTATACTTTACATACATTAGTATCTAGAATCAAAATATATATGTTGAAAATTGTTTGTCGTACAGATGTATAGTACAGTAGTTTGGAAAATCATGAATAAGCGGCAGATTTTGTAACGGTCAATTCGGAGTCTACAAGGCATCAGATTTGTTGCCATCGATTCTTCAGTTTTAAAACATATATATAGCAGTATCGAAATATACTAACTTAGGTTAGATATACTGCCGAAACAGAGAACGTAGGAATCTAACGTTTCGAGTGAAGGGCCTTCGCTCGAAACGTTAGATTCCTACGTTCTCTGTTTCGACAGTATATCTAACCTAAGTTACTATATTTCGATTGTTGTTTCTACACTGCCTACGCAGCACGCTACTTTTATTTCACTATATAGCAGCTAGATCTTTTTTCCACTGAATTATCAGTGTTCGTTCCGCTATATACTGCATCAGTTAAGTCATTTACTATAATTTAATTGCTGGTATATGTATGCATGTTTGTAGGTTTGAGCGAAAGACCTGCTACATGCCCGAAAGCTGTATAGTAATTAGCAAAAAATATTGTCACATGGATCATTTGACAGTTTTTGCACACTTTATCAAACACAAAAAGTGCAAACGAAACATCTTAACCTTCATTGAAAGCTATTAACAACTAACATCAACACAGACTAACTGCATGATATTATCACAGCATACAATATATATATTGTATATACAATATATCAATCATAAAATCTTACCTTATAAATACGATAAGGAAACGTATCTTTGTCACCGTCCACGAACAATTTAGTATAAAGTGTTTCTGTCCCACATTTGGGGTTAGTCGTGGAATGTATTGCCAAACTCCGAGTAGAACAAGCTATTATAGTTTGGCCTCTAATAAACACATTTTTAAGACCTGTCTATAATAGCATCCATAGCGTCATCTGAAACGGCCGCGTCTAAACCCATACGATGGTCCGTCGAGGGCGGGACTCGAACGACACACACGACATCAATAGAGTCTCATCTTAGTGCACTCAAACTCCAAGTATAGTATTAACCACGTGTAGCGACGATATTACATGGCAACAGAGTACTTTTCATCATTGTCAGACATTGACACTAATACAGCAATTATTCTCGTTGTAATGAAGTGTAGTGTGTATTCGAATATATAATATTTTTTATATACTACGAAACTACACAATGTATACTGTAGACAACGAATATAGACAAAACAGCTATCACGTTTCGAGTTATGAAGTCCTTCATTTGTCGGAGTATGGAGCGTACTTAACGTTGGGTGAAATTCAACCTAGATTTCGAAGCTTTCAAAAGACAGCTAATTAGTGCCGAAGATTAATCGCATGCCTAAAGCTGCATATATTAACAGACCGCCATTCGGCATCGCGTCGAACCGATCCGTTCTTATATGAAACAGTTCAAAAGCTTTAATATTTTTTATACATCGAAAACGTCGAAACGCACTATCTATGGCTATACGCAGCATTCTACTTTTAAGTTGTGCCCCTGTGCAGATATACGATCATAGTGCGGATTAACTGGTTATAATTAAACTGATAAATTGATGAATATGACTACGCAGTTATCCGTAACGGAGCTGTTTGATGCCCTTAGGAAGTTTGTGTTTGGCAAATTCACTACTAAAAGTCGCTACTGTGACTACGCAGTCATCTAGCTACAAAGTCATACAACTGGCAGTCATCTGGCTACGCAGTCATCTGGCATTTGGCTAGCTAATATACAAATCACAAAGTCCTTATCTTAATGTTACGGATTTTCCAGGACAGGTGCCAGTTTCTTTCGCGACATGAAATTACGGCAATATCCAAGACTTTGCGAAATGGGAAATGTTCCGTGTTCCATAATGAATGTTCCTGGAAATTTACTAAAAAATTTTAAAAATATAGCTATAGAATAAAAACAAATAAATAAATAAAAAACAACTAAAAAAATTAACAAAACAAATCGCAGACGTGAACATAAACACGAACATAAACATAAACACGAACACGAACATGCACGACCACAAACACGAACGCGACCACGACCACAAACACAAAC
>JAWNZC010000252.1:2427500-2467500 GCA_035771165.1 Paragorgia papillata | reverse complement strand
TTTTTCCCTTTTTCTAGAAGAAGAATACCACATGGACGTCCGTGAGCGTGCTTTGTTATACTACAGACTGCTTCAAACTGACGTTGCCAAAGTAAGGGCCTCATTCACACTTGGCAATTAAGCAAAATCGTGAAAATTTCTCTTGAAAAACTACCAATAGTTAAGCCCGGTTAGACGGGGTTAGTACTTGGATGGGTGACCGTCTGGGAATAGCCCCGTTCTCGGGGTGGGGACTCGTGTGAGTAGAGTTTAGTTGGTCTCTCCTGTGCTTCGAGGGTTTTTCGCCGGGTTCTCCAGTTTTCCTCCCTCCGTAAAATCAACACCTATAGGTCTTAGCTGTAAATGGAGGACCCCACCAGCTCTGCTGAAAAACGTATCCTCCTTAAATAAAGAATAATAATAATAATAATAATAATAATAATAATAATAATAATAATAATAATAATAACAACGAGCAAACAAGCACTGTGAGTTGTTTTTAATTAGATGCAAACACTCGCAGCGAGCTGGTTTTTGCGATGACAGGAAAAGAGCCTTTAGTGTCTTGCATGTTATCTTTTTAGGCAGAAGAAGTGGTCTGTTGCCCAAGAAGTGCTCAGTTTATTGATAACACGAATATAATAAGGATTGATTCTAAGGTATATATATATATATAATTATCAGTGGCGCAACTACTGGGTGGGAAGGGTGGGTAAACCCCACGGGCCCCGAGCAAAAGGAATTAATTAGGGCCCCTGAGCATTTTGTGACGTCATTATTATTATCATGTCATGACATTATATTATTATCATGTCTTCTAACTATGTCGTTATGTTGTGTTGTTTCAGACTGCTGACATAAAACATCAACATAACTTGGTTTTTGCCTTTTGGGGGTAGGGGGTATTTACCCCCCAAACATTTTGGCAAGAAGTGCCCTTATTAGCATGTGCAGTGTACACTGACTTTTTACCCAATCCGCGGAGATTGGGTAAAATGTCTGCGCGCAGGCTATGCGGAATGGAATGAATGCAGTTATGAATCTATTCAAATATTTGAATCTGAGTGTGAGTGATTAGATTTTGCTCAAAAGTGCCCTCAAAGTGCAGGAAATGCCATTTCAGAAACCCTAGATTCAAACGTTTTCCGGGGGAGCATGCCCCCGAACCCCCCTAGAAATGCGGTCACTAAATCGGAAAGGGCCCCCGAAGTAATCAATCCCACGGGCCCCCAGATGCCTAGTTGCGCCACTGATAATTATGAAATAAGTAAGCGAGCCTTCAGACATTATCTTTTTCTTCTACTGTACCTAACCTATACCATTGTTGATAGAACATATGGTTTGGAAGCTCTATTGTCTTTCAACTTGAAGTAATGGTCAAGTAAATTCTATGGACACGTGACGACGAAGCGCCACAACACGTGACGATGAAGGACCACACTAATTAAACCCGAACGTTGCTATTGGATGACTGCTTCATTATACAGAACATACAATACCGTGAAGTTGCACAAATTTCCATAACCTTAAAGGACATTGCCAACAAAAAATAAGTTTGTCTAATTTGAAAGAACTCATAAAATTGTAATAGAAGATCATTTACAATTTTTTCGTATTATACTTCGTTTTCAAGATATTTCAATTTGTTTTAAATATGTAAATGAATGGTCTCTGACGTCATGAGCAGGGTACAGTATTTTCACACGTAGAAAAATCAGTTATATCTCTAAATTTGTTCAACGAAATCAGTTGAAACTGTGCACATACAAACGCATTGTTACACTGAACATTTCATCCCTGCTCATGACGTCAGAGCCCATCTCATTTACATATTAAACAAATTGAAATATATTGAAAACGAAGAAAGATACGAAAAAGTTGTAAAAGTTCTTCCATTACAATTTTACGAGTTCTTTCAAATTAAACAAACTTAATTTTTATTGCCAATACCCTTTAAGCAAAAACATAGAACAATGACTTTGGATGGCTTTCCAAACCATGTATACGTTCTATTAACTATGCCTATACTGGATGCTAGATTTTGATGCAGCTCATAAGTGGATTCTATATTATATTTTGTTATCTCTTACTCCTCTTAGGAAACCTTGTTTCAAGAATTTAATACATTGGCAGTGATCTATGGCCAGCCGTACTCCTCATTTGCGACACAAGAAAACCTTGGTGAAAGCAGTAAGCCGTTGGCGACAAACGACACTCAAGAAAACCCAGAAATAAATGAGTCGAAGGTTGAAGTGCTTATAAACCCAAATATGATATTAGCGAGGTTCAGATCACACTTCCACTACCGCTGCCGTAAATATAATTAAGCTTGTCAAATATTGTTTTTACGTTCGGTAATGGTCGCAGGTCTCAAACCTAGTGCAAAAAGAAAGCGTTTTACGATACCAGGATTAAAACCAACTACGACTACAAGACGAAAAAACGAACATTACATCAGCTTAACCACATTTACAGTAGCAGTAGCGGTAGTGGAAGTGTGATCTGAATCTCGCTATTACTGCATATGGATTCTATTTAATGTGTGTAGTTGAATGCCAAAATATTTTTTGATTTGAACTTTTATTTGTTGTTATATTGAGGTTTGTATTTCCAAAATGGTAATGAAATGACGTCTATGTAGGCATAATTTGCATACGCAGTGTTCTGTTACACGAGAAATATTACCAAATTCATGCATGTTAATGGGGTACTTGAATAGTATATTCCGTATTTTATCATTTTTTACATTGAAATCTTCAAGCGGTTTATCATAAGAAAAAAAAAGCGCACACAAATGCCTGTTACCTCAATATAACAACAAATGAAAGTTCAAGTCAGAAAATATTTTGGCATTCAACTATTCACGTTACATAGAATCCATATCACTAATATCTTATCTGAGTTTATAGGCACTTTATTTTGAAATCGAATTCAAACTCGAAAATGTTTTGAGTATTAACGACCAACCAACCAACCAACCAAACAAACAAACAAACAAACAAACAAACAAACAAACAAACAAGCAAACAAACAAACAAACAAACAAACAAACAAACAAACAAGCAAACAAACAAACAAACAAACAAGCAAGCAAGCAAACAAACAAACAAGCAAGCAAACAAACAAACAAACAAACAAACAACCGACCGAATGACCAACCAAAACAAACAAACAACCGTACTAACATACAGTGTATCCCTTTTGTTTTAGAGAGAGTCCAAATCAGAGGAAGACTTAGTTTCAGTTGCCGAAGGATCTCAAATTGTTTTGGAATTAGTTGAAAAACCTGATCTCGCTCCTCAGGTGTTTGAAGCACTGTGGAGAACACTACCTGAAACGTAAGTATGTAACTGTTTGATCCCGTCATATCCCATTTTCTGTCATAGTTTTTAATTCTTAATTTCTTCATGATTGTGTTGGTTTAGTGAATCCTATGAGATCGAACTTGATGACTTACCAGAGCAGAAGGAATTTCAAAGTTCGCTTGCAAGTCAAAGAATATACACAATGGCGTCCACCCCTCCCGACGCTGAGCAAATCAGATATTTCTTCTACGCACAGGTAAGCACAGAAATATAATATAATATAATCACACATGTAATAGATAAAGCATGAGAAGCGATCTGTATCTGATTTACAAGGCTACACCTTGTAATTGGTAAAGCAAGCGAGCCGTAGTAAATCAGATACAGATCGGCTGCGAATGCTTTATCGTACTTATCAAATGGACGAATCTTAATAGCCATGTTTTCAAATTATTTTTCAAGTTGGAGTAATTTTAGCTAAGTAAATTGAGGAAAAGGTTTATGTAAATCAGGACGAATCTGTTTGCGATTTACAGATATTGATTACATATTCATCTCTTTTGGATTTTCTTCATGAATGTTTAATGAATTTGATAATGATTCTTAAATGTACCCATATGTAGAGCACGTGTGAGACACATAATGCATGTGTTCTATATGTGAGACACACGTATGTCCGTCCGTCCGTCTGTCTGTTTGTTTGTGTCTCCATGTGTCTGTTCGTGTGTCTGTTTGTCTGTCTGTCTGTCTGTCTGTCTGTCTGTCTGTCTGTCTGTCTGTCTGTCTGTCTGTCTGTCTGTCTGTCTGTCTGCATGACTGTCTGTCTGCCTACCTACCTGTCTGTCTGTCTGTCTGTCTGTCTGTCTGTCTGTCTGTCTGTCTGTCTGTCTGTCTGTCTGTCTGTCTGTCTGTCTGTCTTTTACATCAGACTTTCATTCAAGTGGAATCTCATGTTCTTTTACTCTCCAGACAGACGGCTATATCTTATGTGAAGTCACTTTAGATACCTCAACAAAAGTTCTTAAATCAGTTATCAAGATGGAGGATCCTTCGCACGTTCATTCTTTCATTGAACTATTTCAGAAGTGTTTATGAATTGAATTTTTTTTATATTATCTAAAATATAGAAAATGTTTGGTATTGTTCATAAACATACACGCAATGTATATTTACCATAGATGTGTATAGAATTATTTTTTTTAAGAATTAAAATTTGAGAGAGTTAACATGAAACGAAAATTAAGTCTGTCTTATTTGAAAGAACACTTAAAATGATAGAGTAACATATTTTGAAGTTTTTCGTTTCCTTGCTTCGTTTTGAGATATTTCAGTTTGTTTGATATGCAAATTAAACATTTTAACGTCACGGGCATAAATAATGAGTTATTGAAAAAAGTTATATATCTTTGCTATTATCAAACCAAAATAATTCGAGGGAAGCATGTGCGTGTGTTTCGCCCAGAACACTAAACATGTAGATTGTCAAGTGATTATATTCGACAATAGCAAAGATATCACGTTTTTCGATAACTCATTATGCACGTGTGACGTTGCAACATGTGACATTTATATCAAACAAACTGAAATATCTCAAGAACGAAGCAAGGAAACGAAAAACTGCAAAAGATGTTACTCTATCATTTTAAGTGTTCTTTCAGATAAGACAAACTTAATTTTCGTTTCATTGGCACTTCAATTGTATTTAGCTATTGTTTTTGTCTCTCGAACTGTTCCAAGTTACTAATATATTCAGGGTGCGTTCGTTTGGGACCACTCCGTGACTCCGGAATAGGAATAGTCAGAATAACGCACGCAAACGCTAGTTTAGGAGCTTTTCTTAATCTGGAATACTCGGAATATACCATCCTTAAGCTTTCTAGATTAACCAGAATAACTTATCGCTTGGAAAGTGAGAGATCAAGCTATTCCTAAACATTTCAGAAATTATTATTATTCAGGAATAACCCAAACTAACGCAACCTTAGTCATAGAGTTGGTTTCACGAACATATGCAACTGACAAAAATTATACGGTAACACTTTAAAGGCCTGGGCCAAACGCTGTCAACATTTCATTCAACATCGTTCAACATTGTTGAATTCAACCGTGATTCAACATGTTGAAAGCGTTTGGCCACCCTGTTGAATGATGTTGAACGTTGTTGAATGGTGTTGAATGGTGTTGAATGATGTTGAACGAAATTTGAACATGTTCAAATTTTCGTTCAACATGCGTTCAACAATGTTGAACGATGTTGCATGAAATGTTGAAAGCGTTTGGCCAGGCCGTAACACTAGATCTGACATACCTGAGGGACGCGTAATTGTTGATGTTCATCTAAACGTTTCCACCATATCTCTGATATGGCTTCGTTTCATGGACAATTGTGTTTTCTGAAAGAAAAGTACAAGAGCAATAAAATATGTTAGTACTCTGAAAATTCTTGGTGAAAATTTGAGAAAGTGATCTTAAATTGGCTGGTTATCATGACTTAGAGGGTGTTTATATGGAGGCGAGCCAGGCGAGCCTAGCCTCCTTCGCAGACGTTAGCGCGCGAAGGAGGCTAGGCTAGCCCGCTTTGCCGAGATCGTGCTTGTGCTATTATTTCTTGTTAATTTCCGTCTTGTGTTTATATGAGCCGAGCCAGCCCACGTAGCCGTGATCTCGCTTTCTGAGACCGAGATCTCGGTTACCTGGGCTGGTTTCCCCCATGTAAACACGGTTGACCGGTCTGGCTCACCTCCCCGGGCGGGCACTAAAAGCTTCGTACACGCGACAAAATTTGTTTTTATCAGCTTTTTTCGACATATTAACAATTCACAAGTTCTGCTTGTTCATGTTCATATTTAAAACAATGAGACTTTATGTCTTACCAGAACTGATAAATTACGCAATTAGCACAACAAGCAAGTCAGCTAAGCTCGCCCTTCTCATGTGAACACAATAAATATCATCTCGGCGAAGCGGGCTAGCTCGGATACCCGGGCTCCGCCGCAGCAACCTTTGGGTTATTTGGCACCTACGGATTGTCGTCGTATTTGCGCATACATGCATGAGCTTTTGGCTACAACATTCTGCTCGTTCGTCCACTCAGAGTTGGAAAAAAACTGCGGGTATGCGGGTACCACCCGGAGGAAGGTTTACTTTATAGTGAGGAAGGTTTAAAGTGAAAACACGTGAAACAACACATTCGGTAATCTGAGAAAGTTACAATTGATCAAGCAAGGTGTCGAGAAGAAATGCGATTTGCAGCAAAACATTGGCTAACCAACAATTATGCAGCACTGGCAGTGGCAGCAGTTACATGTGTGAGACATGTACGCTGATGTCTGCTGTGATGTCTGTATCTTCGCAAGGGTAGTTGGCAGGCGCAGCGGTCAGTTATTAGTAGCTATTGTAGTATGCCAAAGCTTACCTAGGAAAACCTAGAAAACCAAGGTACTGCAAAAGTCACGTAGTATTTATGAACGCTGCAAAACACAAAATTATTTTTTTCCAACTCTGTGTCCACTCATCCGTAGATGTGACTCGCACATTATTACCGCCCTTTCGTCACACGTTTGGTCCTCGTTCTAATAATACGATAATTAAAATATGATATGATAATTATGGAGGTTCACTGGTTTAGACTTGTATCTAGTCTTTCTCTTAATAATTCATTTTGATAACGTCACAGAATAAAAGCAATTCTTGTATTGTGACGTCATTAAAATTAGTTCTCGAGAGAGAAAAAAGAGGCGTGACGGAAAATGAAGCAAAATTATCCTTCGTTCTCGCGAGAAGAACGGTTGAGGGGTGACACGGTAGAAACTGGTTATTGCAAGTTGCGTGTAGGATGGCGCATTGTTGCTCTATTTCATGTTTGTAAAGAAAGGCAGAAAGCAGTCATTCCTGCATCGGCTTAGTTAGTGGAGGGAGATGGTTTGGAAACTCGGCAAAAGTCATCGTTCCATGCTTTTGTTCGATTTCTCTAATTTCACGGTCACTGAACGTATTGCATTTTCTGTATAATGAAGCAGTCATCCAGTTTAATTAGTGCAGCCCTTCGTCGTCACGAGTTGTAAGTCCTTTGTTCGTTGCGTAGTCCTTCGTCGTCACGTGTCCATAGAATTTCCTTTCTTCAACCAATTGCCTTCCTCCAACATGAACTATTGTGTTCATCAATACTATTGACTACCGAAGTGCGCGTGTTTGTGTATTTCAGTTTTTGTATATTTTCGTTTTAATGATAGAAGGAATTAGATGTATTGAAATGTACAGCGTTTTATGATACACGTTTTATTTTATTATATACACATGGTTGAATACGCTCTACGGTTTGTAACCATGACGCGCGCTTGCTCAAGGACACAGTATTTACATTGTATGATGTTGCGTTTTCACTTCGAGATAAGGTCGTTTTTGCTTCGTTTCTACTTCGGGATGAGGTCGTTTTTACTTCGGGATAAGGTCGTTTTTGCTTCGGGATGAGGTCGTTTTTGCTTCGTTTCTACTTCGGGATGAGGTCGTCAATAGATTCGTCCTTTTCCAATCTTTTCTCCATGTCGACTAACAGTTTCACGCCATCAACCACACCTTGCACTAGTTCAACTTCAGAAAATCCCAATCGGTCAGCGTTTGAGATGTCGTACACACCCCCAACGCTAGCAGTGTCAACACCCCCCGTACCACGCTTTTGAAGCCGCAGTTTCTCCAAAATCTGATCCAGCCGTTTCTCGTCTTTTGACATGTTCGGTATTTTCACGTGAACACCAGCACGCAGTCCCGTGCCCAAATTTGAAGGACACGTGAGCACGAATCCCAAATGTTCGTTCCACATGAATTCAGATCCAGCTTTTTTCATGAGATCTTCGACTTTTTTCAGTCCTGTGCAAAATCTGTCGAATACTTCTTTCATATTTCCACCCTTCTGCATGGAGATCACACGGACATGGTCCTCTTCGTTAACCCACACCAAGAAATTTTTGTCTTTGTTGTGCCATATTCCTATAGAGGACAAAAAATGAGTATACAGTCGAAGCTCTCCTTGCGACCACTCTCGTAAGCGACCAGCCCTAGTTGCGACCACCCTCACGAAACCCCGTTTAAATTCCCTATTAAACTCTGTTACTAAAAGCTCTCGTAAGCGACCACTCCCGTAAGCGACCGCGACCACCTTTCAGATTCACAAACTGAGCTTTTTCTTTGTTTCTAAGCTCTTGTAAGCGGCCACCATTGAACTACGCTTTGCAATCAGTCAACACTGCGCTAAAAAGCAATTTGATAACTTTTAATACAGTGATGTGATTATAAAATGCATAACAATGAAGTATTGCTATTTCCGGCTGGTTTCCAGAATAGAAACGCAGTGTTTTTCTGGTCCAATCTCTCGTAAGCGACCAACTTCAGCCATTTCAGTGGGTGGTCGCATACGAGAACGAATTCTCGTAAGCGACCAGTTCTAGTTGCGACCACTTTTTACAGTTCCCGAGGGTGGTCGCTTAAGAGAGCTTCAACTGTATATACGTTTTAGATACGAAACCATATCTGTCCATTGAAGACAGTAGAAAGAAAAACTTGCATGCCTGTCTGCGTGTCTGTCTGTCTGTTCGTGTCTGTATGTCTGTATGTTTGTATGTCTGTGAAAACTATCCGAATTTCTTGAAATTGTCAATCAACAACAATTATTTGTATTATAATTGTGTGTTTAATTTCTTATTGTACATATTCTTGATTTTTATATAACTAAAACATTTGTAAAAATATATAAGTTATTAATTTTTTGTAAATATATCTATAATTATATAATTATACGGCTTTCATGTAAAGAAGTGTTTTATCAATCAAATCTGTGTGTCTGTATGTCTGTGTGTCTGTGTGTCTGTATGTCTGTATGTTTGTATGTCTGTGTGTCTGTGTGTTTGTGTGTCTGTGTGTCTGTGTCTGTATGTCTGTCTGTATGTCTATATGTCTGTATGTCTGTCCGTCCGTCCGTCCGTCCGTCTGTCTGTCTGTAAACTAGGGAAATACCCTAAATTCTTGGCAGTTCAATACGTATTTATACCTACCTCTGGCGTCTGGCCAATCACGTGCCATGCCAGCACCCGTGAGTAACGGAGAGACTGGTTTATCAAACAATAAATGATCGTCAATCAGCTGATTTTGTTCTTTCTCGGTCATCTTGTTCAGTGGATAGTATTTCCCTTTAAATTTGCCATCAAGTTGGTTCAAGGCGTCCACAACACATTTCTCGGTCTAAAATAAACACATATGGCATTAACGGACGGAAAGAGATGTGCAAATAGTAAACAAATTGTTAAAACTGCAACACTCCACAACCTTATACTGCAAATATTACACACTGTTTTCTTTACGCCTTTGTTAATATTATATGCTTTTCAGTGAAGTCTGCTGTAATTAGCTTAATGTACCTTATTCGAAAATGGCCGCCGAATTAAAATTAAATTAGCCCTTATAAACTCGTTTTCATGTGGAAAATTCAGAAGAATTTTTACTTTAAAACGAGGTCATAAGGACTAATTTATATGCACATAAAAGAATTATAATTCGGCGGCCATTTTTGAATATTAATGGTCCATACTGTTTTTGCCATTGTTCTGAAACAAAAAACGTCATGACGAAATTAAAAACTAAATATGTCTGATGAATTACCATTAATTCAAAAACAACATTTTATTTGTGTCTTCAAAAATTAATTAAAATTACAAATACTTTGCCCATGGAAATTAAATATTAAATTGATGGCATCGGTTGTCCAAATAACCATTATGGCAAACTTCAAGGACAGCCGTGTTTTACACTCTTTTACATTATATGCATGAATAGTGAATAACTGATTAATTAATTACTAATTCATCAGAGAGATTTAGTTTTTAAAGTGCCTATGTAAGGAAAATTAAGTCTGTCTTATTTGAAAGAACACTTAAAATGAAAGCGTAACATCTTTTGAAGTTTTTCGTTTCCTTGCTTCGTTCTTGAGATATTTCAGTTTGTTTGATATGCAAATTAAACATTTTAACGTCACATGTGCGGTTTTATGAGTTGTTGAAAAAAAGTTATATATCTTTGCTATTATCAAACCAAAATAATTCGAGGGAAGCATGTGCGTGTCGCCCAGAACAATAAACAGGTAGATTTTCAAGTGATTATATTTGACAATAGCAAAGATATATAACGTTTTTCGATAACTCATTATGCACGTGTGACGTCGCAACATGCGACACTTACATCAAACAAACTGAAATATCTCAAGAACGAAGCAAGGAAACGAAAAACTGCAAAATATGTTACTCTATCATTTTAAGTGTTCTTTCAAATAAGACAAACTTAATTTTCCTTTCAAAGACACTTTAAATAGTTTGAATGGTGAATTATTAGAAATTAGAATTACCCTTCGTCTCTCGGCTCTGGAGCAATGTGGTGGTAACGAGTAACCTCGTACGCTTCGTCCGGTTCTAACACGTGTTGAAGACACGTATTTTGGGTCAAGATCTTCTCCTCCAGTAAGTTTTGTCGAGTCGAGGTCCGTCTTGTGCTTGTCTGTCTTTTTGAATCCACCATGTCGAATTTCGATGACAGGATCAAGTAAGTCTGCGAATACGTCATAGGTCTCTTCGTCTCCAGCAACACAGCCAACTGTCATGATAAAAGGATGGCCTATCGACGCAACAGAATGTAGTTTGTTATATATATATATATATAGTTATTAGCGAAAGATATTACACCAAACAGTTATGTACTGTTCAGAATACAAGCCTGTGGTTTCTACTCTGACAAAAACTAAAATAACTTCCATAACAAAATTAAAATTTAAAGAAAACTGATCACTGCATGAGGGCCTGTTCACACGAGACCGGGTTATCTCGGGGGGTAGGGATAACTCGGGGGCTAGGGTCAAAGTTGACCCTATTTCACATGATAAAACGCAACTACCGAGTTGTCCCTGGCCCCCAAGATAACCCTAGCTTCATGTGAACGCTTCACCCCGAGTTTATATCCCGAGCAACAGCATAAATGCGCATGCCTAAGTTGACCCTACCCCCCGAGATAACTCGAGTGAAAGCGTTCACATGGCTTCGCTCCGACCGAGTTATCCCTATCCCCCGAGTTATCTCGGTCTCATGTGAACGGTTTACTTTTTTAACATGGAAATAAACTAACACCGAGTTATCTCTGGGGGTAGGGATAACCCTACCCCCCGAGATAACTCGCCTCATGTGAACAGGCCTTTAATTAAACTAGATTAAACTAGAGAGCGCTCAGAGACTAACCTCGCCAGCGGGTTATTAGAGATGTTTAAAAAGAAAACGAGCCATCCCAATAATCAGACTAGCTCACGAGACCAACACATGCATGCAATGAATAAAATGCTTGATTGCACTCGTACCAAAATTATAAATCTTGCCCGGGGCGATTAATAACTTGATTTATGCGTGAATGTGATAAAGGATTGAGATGTTCGAGTACATTTTTTTACACTTAACTATGACGCCAAAGTGTTGTTGTGGGATAATTATATATATACAGGGTGAATAAAAAAAACCTGATGCCTTTCATATTCAAATTAGCCGCATAGCGGCTGTAATTTGACAGAAGTTCCCTAAATATCTCATGGGTATACGAAGCCGATATCAAATAAGTGAACCCTAAATATCTCATGGGTATACGAAGCATATCAAATAAGTGAATATCAAATAAGTGAACCTTATTTCATATGCTTCGTATACCCATGACTGATATTTAGGGTTACTTATTTGATATGCTTCGTATACCCATGAGATATTTAGGGAACTTCTGTCAAATTACAGCCGCTATGCGGCTAATTTGAATATGAAAGGCATCAGGTTTTTTTTATTCACCCTGTATTGATGGGTTGCAATCAATCTCTTGAGATTTGGAAGACAAAGAAACGGCGGCCATGTTGGAGGAAAACACACTCCAAATACAATAGCTGCTAATGAGATTCTTTTGTTAAAGTTCCTCCAACATGGCCGCCATGACGTCAAGTGCAAACCAAGAATATATATCTTTTTACTCTGTCTATTAAACGCCAGACGACGTAGACTCTTTTAATAAGTATACAATACGTAATTTTCACCCTTTGACGTCAATTTCTTTTCAATTTTTCTATTGAATTATTTACACTTTCGTTTATTGTCTTAGCTTTTGCGTATTTTCACTGATAGAATTCAAAAGGCTGAAGATGACGTTAAGTGCTGAAAATGACGTACTCTGCACTTACTAAAAGAGTTTACATACTCGTCAAGGGATGACGTCTCGAAAACTCATGCATGAAAGGATTTAAAATATACAAAATAAAATTCTATTATTGTTTTTTAATTATTAACCCTTTACCGGGCATGGTTGCCATTTGGCAGCTTATTACTTTTACTCTGGCTAACGCCAGACGATTTTACTCGTCAAGTGGAGAGCTTCTGGTAATCTGCCGGTAAAGGGTTAATGGCATATTACATTTTATACCAAAAAGCTTCCTTGATTTACGCCTGCGCTAAACGTCGCACAATAGACGAACTTTAATTCAGGCGAATTTAATTCGAATTAACTTCGTCGGTAATGCGACGTATTTTGCGACGTCGAGTTAAACGTCGAATTTAATTGTTTTTACTTGGACACGTGACCTCAAAACGACTTCTTGAAAACATAGGGCCGAATTTTCACAGACAGAAGAGAAACGTTTAATTTGACACGACAATAATTCGTCGTGTATTAACTCGAACACGCATTAATTATCCGTCTGATATAATACCAAGACGAATTTAATTCGGGTGTCGGATTTAATGATTTAATCGAGTTATACGTCGCAGTTTCGTCGAATAAAATTCAAATTAAATTCGTCTGAATTAAATTCGTCTATTGTGCGACGTTTAATAGTGCAGGCCTTATAAATGTTCGAATGTATTCGATTCTAACAATATTCTATTGCTATTCCATTACTATGAGTTTAGAATTGGTCTAAGCACGTTCAAAGACTTAAATCGCATCGTATCCAGTAAAGTTGGTATTTTTAATGTATCTTTTCTATAATTAATCTCATCGAAATTCCAAAAGGTCACTAATTAGATCAGTGTCGTCATCAAGCCGAATGACGTCACTCTTGAGCTACGCATGTGCATTTCGAGAATAAACCTTGTACGCCCGAAACTATTACGTTTTACGTCTGAAAACCATAAGTTAAAAGAAAAAAAGAGTAAAGGAATGTGAAAGAAGAGGTCAGTTTAATGCAAATAAGGGACCGGTCATTATTTATGGCTGGGGTTGGGGCCGAAGAGAAACTATTTTGACTGCCAAAAATCTTTTACCCAACCAACATAAGACCAGAAGTTTAAATTACCCAACCCTGTAGGGATATAGAAAATTTTTTACCCAACCCAAGGAAAAGATATTGTAAGCTGTTTAACATACCATAATTATTGATGAGTTCATCACTTGCCTTACGTACTGTATCGTTCATTTAATTCCGAGAAAGCCCATTTTCCAGCATTATCGTCCGTAATTGTCCTTTGAGGTAACTGACCTTCTTAGTTCATGATAGCCTCGGTAACTACGTTGGTTATTTAGATGATGAACTCTGAACTTTTTTATTTTACTGATAGAGTCACTTTTACATAAATATGGTAAAAAAGAATTTCTTACCCAAACCTTAAGGGAAGTAACTTTTTTTTACCCAACATTTTATGTCTTAGAATTTTCATTTACCCAACTATTTTCTCTTCGGCCCCAGGCCATAAATAATGACCGGTCCCTAAGTATATACACACAGTTCGGGAACAAAAACTCTTTTAGTGAATCAAGTGTATAGTAGTGGTAAGTTTCAAAAACTTTATTTTTGTTGAAACAAAGCTTTCTTTGGTGAAAGTACATTTTTCTACAATTGGGGTGTGGAAACTAATTATTCAAAACTATATATAATCTGTGGTAAATACTATTTCCGTCATAATCAACCTCAAAGAAACTTAACCCTTTAACAGGGAATCGGACATTTTTGTCCCTTATAGATTACCTGTTAAAGAACAAAACATACTTTCTGGATAACAATTATAGTCAAATTTATATCTGGCTAAATAACTTTAACTATTTTTAGAAAATTAATGTAAAAATACTTTAGTCTTTGACGTTACTTGCCTGGATTATCCACTCCTGTCTGAATCACGTTGTCCAATGTAAATCCATTTTTAGTGACTTTGTCGCGAAGTTTTCCATAGACTTCTTTCGTGAGTGCTTTAGCCATGTAGTTGTTGTGAGCAGATAGATCAGGAAAATCTGCCTCGGCTGGGAAGTTCTTGTATGCACTCTTGATCTCATTTGTCATTGTTAAGAAGGCAATGTTTTGCGCAAAGATAACGTTGTCGACCGTTTAGCAAGTGGTGCGTTCAATTAGCGCGTTCAATTAGCGTCGCTTGTGACGTCAATTAGACTTAATAATTGATACTAAATACGTAACTTGTCGTGAATAGGTCCGAGGTTAAAATAGCCTGGTACCTGGCCCAATTTCAAAAGAAATATGGGCCAGGTAACCACTAATCTCATTCTCGCGTCATCAGGGCTAAATCCACTTATGACGATTGCAATTTTACTCGTAGCCACTAAAAACGCGCGAAATTTCAACCAATAGGAAAGCAGAAGCCTTTAGTGGTTACCAGGCTAAGGTTAAAAGGGATGAGTCAAAGGAACCCGCCCAGTCCTTTCGCGGCTTTTCCCAAATATTATATATGTCATCAAATTTGTTTTTTTCTAAATTTGTCGTCAAGCTTCAGTGAATCTCAAGATTTTGGCAGTCTTCTCGATACCCTAACCACAACAGAAGCGCTAATCCTAATCTGGTTTACCGCCTAGCTTTTTAAAAAAGACATATTTAACAACATATTTTGGAAAAGCCGCGAAAGGACTGGACGGTTCCTCGACCTCGTGCAATAGCTCCAAGTTGCGTCAAAACTAGTTTGGAAATGTTAAAAGAGACTTCAACTTTTCTAACATTCTGTCGCAACAGAGCATTTCTGAGCCCTGACAGGGATCGAACCTGCAATCTTCTATTGACTAGCTAGACGCTCTAATTGAGATATATAATAGACCTACCACATGCACTGTAACATATGCATACGTATATAGTATCGTATACCACTCTTAGACCCCTTCCACACGTATCCGGATTTTTATGAAAACGCAACATTTTTGTTATGAAAACGCAACGTTTTTGTTACACTTAAACCACAAAGCGGTTAATTTCGTAAACGGTCTCCAAAGTGGAACTTTTTGAAAACGTCGTTTTCCTGTTCTCAGGTGTGCGCGGATTTTTTTTTAAAGTGCCTTATGAAACGAAAATTAAGTTTGTCTTACTTGAAAGAACTCTTAAAATGATAGAGTTCCATCTTTTGCAGATTTTCGTTTCCTTGCTTCGTTGTTGAGATATTTCAGTTTGTTTGATATATAAATTTGACCGTGCGAAAACAAAAGTAGCGTGCTGCGTAGGCAGTGTTGAAACCACAATCGAAATATAGTAAGGTTAGACAATTGCTGAAACAGAGAACGTAGGAGTGCCCTTCGTCGGAGAGAAACGTTTCGGCAGTATATCTAACCTTACTATATTTCGATTGTACTACAGTAAATTGTACAAAGCGCGAAAATGTTCGTTAATAATTCCCAGAGAGGCAAGTTTGGTTTATTTGTATGATTTTGGCTTATAAATATAGTAAATGTGTGCTTCGCTATTTAAATAGTAATTCACATCGTATACTTTTCGCGCTTGGCTTTGACCTTTTGGCTTTGGCCAGGACAACCTTAATTGTTTTAGCTGTATATATGCTTGTACTGCGTATCATTCTTAACTTCTCGAGTGGTATATCAAGCACCAAGGAGGAATCCCAGACTGATCCTCCAGGAGCTCATGCAGCATATATATAGTAACTGTGTATAGACTATAGTATTAGTGAAACTATATCCATATTATGTAACCGAGACTAGTTTAATTACAAACCTTAATTATTGATCAGATGCTTCAGTATATTTTATAGTTTGCGTATACTCCTAGCTCCCTCGCTCGGTCGTCTCACAAATCCAGTGCCGATCCTCACAGGCTGAAAACTGGGCAATTCCTTACAGTAATATATGTTCCAGTATGTTTCCTTAATCGAAGCTATCGCTCTCTGGTAAACACCAGGTTTCCACTTCACAAAGTTTAGTTATGTTTTCTGTAACTGAAGAAAGCATGAGGACAGGCTATTAATTTTTCACCACTGACCAAAAACCCATTGTTAAACTGACATGTTTTCAGTCTCACGAGGCTAAGATATATATAATTATAATTAGTATTCACAAATCACGAGCGAGTTTACAGCTAAATCAATGTAGGCAGTGTTTAGGATGGATGAAAGTGAAAAGGCGGTAAACTGTTGAGAATAGTCAGTTTGATAACGAAATACTGACATTTCGACTGGCGAAGCCTTTCATCAGAGTAAAATGTGGAACACACTGTTGGAAACGACGTAATTTGTTTATTGTGAGTGGGACGTATATAATTTCTCAAACTCATTAATAATTCATAAGTTAATGAGCCAAGCAGAGAAAAATATTTGGCCATGTGCATGCATGAGTTTTGGTAAACCTGGTAAAGGTCGCGCAAACTGAACTTCTAATTAACAGATAATAAAGTAAACGGCACAAACAAAGAACCATTTATTACCACATTTCTAATTCAGTATAAATTCAACATGAGACCATTGAATACGAATATACTGTACACCATTGTCTAATCTATTATATGCACCAATGATCACCAAGTCCCTCGCGAATTCTACTAGTAATACTATAGACGAGTAAGAAGCTATTCATAAACTTATCAGTTTTTTACCAAGGGTTACAAACTTTCAAAAATTCGAAAACAATAAAAATCACTCGGCCTGTAGCCTCGTGATTTTCATTATTCTCTCACTCGGTTAACGGCCTCGTGATTTTCATTGTCCTCTCGTGTTTGCAAAAACTGCTCCCACTCGTTTCAGAATATTACGTTAGTACATGTTGTTTTTTCGTGTGTTTCTGCTGTACAAGCTGTCGTAAGTTAAACACAGAGAAAAACTCTGAGCTCCAGACGGGACTCAGTCAAAGTCAGAGTTCAACGTTTTTCTCTGAGTTTAACTTACGACAGCTTTTACAGCAAAAACATACGAGAAAACTTTACCAACCTCTTTATTATACCATAGTCAATCGAGATAATTATGGCCTGGAAACTCGCCAAACTTCAAAGCGCCTATAATGAACTGTGATTTTATGTTGAACCGTACCTTACACCGTGCACATCCTTTGTTTTAGGTTTATTAATATTTAAATAGCACGGTTGAGTGATTGAACTGAAACGTTGCTATTGGACAATTCGTTCATTATACTAAAATACAATGTGTTCAGTGACCGCGTGCACAAAAATGCATAAAGGCGAATAAAAAGATAAGAAGACCAAACTGACTTTAGCTGAGTTTCCAGACCATATCTCGATTGACTATGATTATACAACTCAGTCCGAACTGACCATAGTTGATAGAAAAAAACATGGTTTGGAAACCCGGCAAACTTCAAAGCGGTTAACAATCGAGCTACGATTCATGTTGAAAGGTACATGAAGGTGCACAAATCCTTTGTTTTAGGTTTATTAATATATTATTTAAACAGTACGGTTGAGTGATTGAACCCAAACGTTGCTATTGGATGATTGCTTCATTATACAGAAAACACAATATGTTCAGTAACCGTGGAAGTGCACAAATTTCCATAAACCTGAACAAAAACATAAAACAATGACTTTTGTTGAGCTTCCAAACCATGTTTATTTTCTATCGCTACTGAACTGAGCGAGTTGAGTTGGCATAACAAAAACCAAAGCTTTTCCAATGCTGAATAATAACATTGTCGTCGTTGGGCGTTTGTCTTTCAATTCTACTTATCAACACGTCCTGAATACTCCGTATTTGTCGTCCAAACTAAATTTAAAGTATAATGGAGCCTGACAATATTTACCGTACAAACGTTTCTCTTACCGTTTAATTCTTTCCAAGATTATTTGCAATATATGAAGTTCTTGTCTGCTTTCTTTAGCTTCTGTTATAAAGCTGAACAATAACGAAACCAAAACTTTCTCGGAAAAAGCAAGATTTGTGGCGGGAAAACTGTTAGCCAATCAGAAGCCGCATACTCGATACTTTAAAGCCCCGCACAGACGACCAAGTTTTCCTTGACAAGTTTTTCCTTGACAAATTTTATTTGTTCGTGTGCACGACACAAATTGACAAGTTTTTCCTTGACAAGGAGCCTTGTTCAAAAGCTGATCATGCCAGCTTTTGAACAAGGAAATTTGTTCGTGTGTATAGTCGTCAAGGAAAACTTGACAAGATCATCTCTTAACCTTATATTACGCGATCATTACCGTCAAGGAAAACTTGCCCAACCGTACACACGAGCAATTATAACTTGTCAAGGAAAATTGTTGGAAAAAACGCGTTCATCGTACACACGAGCAAGGAAAGTTACCAAGGAACTTGTCAAGGAAAACTTGGTCGTCTGTGCGGGGCTTAAGGACTTTAACCTTTATACGACATATTTTTTGCATTTTTTTTTCACAATTCACATCAAAGAAATTCTGCTTAGAACTATTCTTCTTTCACTACTTGTATAATAATGCGCTTTAATGTCGGCTAAAATCAAATTGGAAATAAATTTGCAAAACAAACATGATTATTAATATTGTAAATAGTTGCAGCCTGAAATCTTAGAAGTCTACCCCGCCTTACTTTTGCCTGAGGAGCAATTTCCAAGATGGCTGCCATGGAACGTCCTATTTATTCAGTTTTAGGAATTATTTTCATTTTTCTTACTGCTACGTCGTATTTATACACTCTGTCAAACTACAGACCCATATTAACACCCCACAATAGAACTGACAATCGGGAAAATGAAGGGAATGTATCCGAAAGGTACTGTGTGTATTAAATATACAGTATATAAAATGTATAAAAAGTGGCAATTGTAGCTTTATATTTAATTCTACAGATCCTGGATTTCTGATTTAATATTTTCTCTCGTTTTTAGTGATTTCAAGTTTCCCCAAAATCTTGATGAGCTAAAGAATCTGTCGAAGTTGTTGCGAAGCTACCAACTGCAGAATCCTTTTTATATTTTCCTACTATTCTGTAGTGCTTATCTTTACAAGCAGACATTCGCTATCCCTGGATCTGTTTTTATGGTTAGTTCTAACAGGATTAGAAGAGCAGGAAAAATATGAACTGTCTGTTCAGAAAACTATAACTCCTGAGTCCTAAGTCTGGTGCAGCACGAGATATGGGCATGATAGCTGATATTATCATACCCACAGGGGTGCAACTAGAAAATTTCGAGGGCAGGGGTTGAACGCAAAAAAAGGGCAAAGTCATTCAGTATTCTAAACAACTTAGCAGTAGAAGCCAAGCAGAGATTCTAGGGGGGTCCGGGGGCATGGTCCCCTGGAAAATTTTTGAATTTTGGGTCTCTGAAACAGCATTTCCTGCATTTTGAGGACGCTTTTCTCGTATTTTCAGTTGCGGAAATTTTTATTTTGGTCTCGCATTATTTAAAATTTATCATAATTATATTCAGTCTAGCTGCCACCTGGGCCCACTGCTAGAAGCCTCTGAGTCTCACCAGATTTGCGGAGAATTGTATTGCGTACTACAACAGATGATTAATTATCTGTTTATCTAATGTCTAACCTAGTATTAGAGGTCTCACAAAAAGGGCAGGGGTTAAAAAGGGCAGGGAGTTGCAACCCCCCCAACCCCCCCTAGTTGCGCGCCTGACCCATATCAGTGTCAGTGATGTTTTTCAGGGGGTCAACATTGTTCCCCCACTATTTTTGTCGGGGGGAATGGCTCGGGGGAATGCCATTCCCCCTGACAAATATTACGTTCGGGGAACGCTGTTCCCCCTAACAAAAACTAAATGTAGTGGAACACTGTTCAACACCGCACTATTTTTGCTTTGAGTCGATGAGTGTACTCGTTTTTTAACCAAGTTAGCCAACCAGCTAGCCTGAGCGAGGCTTTTAGTAGTCTTTTCACACACCCATTAACTTTCACAACAGGAGCCACACCCATTTAATTTTATGACCAGTGGCCACACCCATTTGACTTTAGTGAGCGTTCCCCCACTTCTAATATTTGGAAATCATCACTGATCAGTATGACACACCTTCAGTTTTTGTAACAGCTACTCAGTCCAGTGCTGTGAGTAACTTCATTACAAGTAACTAGTTACATTTTTAAGTAACTGTAACTGAAATTAGTTACTTTTTCTGAAGATGTAACTATAACTAGTTACTTTTTGAAGAAGTAACTATAACTGTTACTGATATTCAGTTGAGGATGTCATTCTTTCTTGGTTTTGATATAATAATAAAGGTACATTATGTACACATTTGACTATTTCTGCTATAGTGACAACTATATTTATGCATTTAGCTGTAAAAACATAATTATGGTACTGGTATCTAAACACTAGTGATTTCTTTGTTGATTCTAGTAACACGGACAATGGAATGTAACTTCGTAACTAGTTACAAAATTTTTGAAGTAACTTTGTAACTGTAAATAGTTACTTTCTTTTCATTGTAACTTTTATCAGTAACTAGTTACTTTTCTAACAATGTAACTAGTTACAAAAATTATGTAATTTTTACAGCACTGACTGAGTCAGTGACATGTACAGGTAGTTTGGTGACTCAACTCTTTCATAAAAAAACACTCAATTCAACTCACTAGTAACTTCAAATGACTAGACCTAGACTCGACTTAATGAGAAAAAATGACTTGAAATATATAGTTCGTAAGTAATATATCATACACGAGAAGCCATTTATTATCTGATTTGAAAACACAGAGAAGTGTGTTGAAAAATGAGGCGATAGCCGAGTTTTTTAACTCACTTCGAGGTGCTTTCAAATCAGATAATGCGAACTATATATTTCAATGTTATTTATGGGGATGAGGGGAGTAGTAATAGTAAACATTAAACTTTTGTGATCCCCTTTTCTCACCAATAAAACTTTTTTGACCTCCCTATAAAGGAGAGTAAAACTTTCTTTGTCCCCAGTTCCCATAAATAATGACCACTTCCTAATAATTCAGTGTCAAACATTTTTGGGTAGGTTGTAATTGGGTGGGGAGGGAGGGTGGAAGCTTTAACCCTTTCCCTATTACACACGTAAAAACGCACAACTTGTTCACTTGTTCAACAGGCGTGAACAATGTTGTGCTGCTCACCGTGAACAATGTTGTGCTGCTCGCCGTGAACAAGTTGTCAACAAGTTGTTCACTTATGGTTCGAACAACTTGTTCACGGATAAATCAACAGTCATGAACAAGTTGTTCCAACAGCACATTTTTATAGCCAACGACGTTGTTCGCACATGATACATGTTGTAACAGCATGACGAAATAACAATGATGAACAACAATGTTACAACAATGGTGAACATGGTTGATGTATCAACACGTTCTTCGGTTGTTACAACATGCGTGAACAACGGTTGTTGTTTCATCAAGCTGTAACAACTTGTTGAAACAATGATGAACAATGTTGTTCATTTATCAATGTTGTTCACATATGTCAACAAGTTGTTACAGCATTGTTCAGGCAACAATGCTGTAACAACTTGCGAGATTTTTACGCGTGTAGGTCACCCTAAACCAGACACTTTGTAATTTTACTGTCTAACACCAGATGATTTTAGTCATCAAGTGATAACGCCTAGGACTCTAGGAGGGAGAGGGTTAAACCCCTCTGGCTATTCCACTGTTTAAAATAATTAAGAAATAGAGGACATATTCCAATGTTTTGCTGTATACACCATATAATATTTTCATTCTCAATCTACAGAATCTTCTTGCTGGTGCTTTATTTGGTCTCCAGTTTGGCTTACTGTGTGTTTGTATCCTAACAGCAACTGGTGCGTCTTGTTGCTTTCTCATATCAAGATATTTTGGCAGACCAGTCTTACTTTATTACTTTCCTCAGAAACTTCAACACCTGCAGAACAAGGTTAGTGAACAAGAAGCAAAAACATTGAGAAGTCCAAAAAAATGTCATGTTTTCAGGACAAATGGCAATAAATGGAACAAGAGAGAGACTGTCCCATAAACAAAGAGGGTAACAAAATTAAATGTTACAATCAAAATGGAAATACCTTCCCACTTCTTGTGTATTACTGTATTTCTGTAGCTGCTACAGAAATGCGAGAAAAATCTAGCAATAAAAGTTGCTTATTCTTGATTTAGGAGAAACATTTGTAATTATGATTAAATTCATGAAAGCTAAATTATACTTTTTATTCACATTTTTCGACTAAACCTCATGCTTCAGTAGTAAGAACAGAAATACAGTAATACACAACAAACTACAGAAGCTAGCGGAAGTGGGAAGGTATTTCTATTTTGACTGTAATTCATTGAAAGTTTGCATGGCGATAATAGTATTCAAGATAACTTTTGTGGAAACACCACATTTATTAATTATTTGCTATTTTTTTTTAATCTATTGAGATTACGCTCAATTTTGCCAACTGCCACATAATCGTCACTTAGCAGTACTCGGTACTCACCGAGTCTGGCCGCTGGTGGGTGCCAACTGAAATCTCTTGTCTGCTGACTATAGAACAAAGAAAGCAATTCTTGGGGGGGGGGGGGTTGGGGGTGTCACACCCCACCCTAGCTCTGGTCCTGGATACACCATTGTGTGATTGCCTAATGTAATTGATCAGTTGTAGTTTATAAACTACAACTGATCCAACAGCATGTTGTTATATTGCTCTGATGAAGGCCCAAGCCAACAGGGCAAAAGCTTAGAAATAAATTTCTCAAACTCATTAATAATTCATAAGATGAAAACAAAGGAAATCAGTACCGAGACGGTGAACTGGAATCCCGGTCTTAATTAGCATAGAATTTTGCCAACTTTCAACCTGATTTTTTCATAAAATACTGATTTGTTTCATCCTCTATCCAGTCACCTCGAAATTGGTTGACTTCTCGGTGACTGGTTATCGGATGAAACAGTGAAACACTCTTCCTCGTGTTTCATCTATTACATCAAACATGGACACATGGTGTTTCGATCCACAAAACTTATCCTGAATAACATTTGATAATTCTTTTTAAATTTCAGATAAAAGACAATAGTGAAAACCTTTTTAGTTTCCTTCTCTTTCTTCGATTTTTCCCAATGAGTCCAAACTGGTTCCTCAACATGGCTTCACCAGTACTCGATGTTCCACTCAAACTATTTTTTCCATCAGTTCTAATTGGTAAGGTTTTTTACTGTAACATGAATTTATTTTAACCCTTTCACAACCAGACCTTACTCACCTTTCCCCTTGACGAGTAAAATCGTCTGGCATTAGCCAGAGTAAAATACTAAAGGGCCAGAGTTCGAATGAAATATTCAAAAGTGAATGGCGAATTTTGCCCAGAGTTGTCTTTGTGGTATGGACAGTTTTAATGAGCGTAAAATTGAGAAATGTTACCAAATGATTTTGTCTGCAGTGAAAGACATTACGCTGAGATGTTAATACGCTATATGTTCTAAGATGTTAATACGCTATGTCTTAGGGGCTGTTCACACGAGACCGGGATAAGTCGGGGGCTAGGGTCAAAGTTGGCCCTGTTTCACATGATAAAACGCAACTACCAAGTTGTCCCTGGCCCCCAAGATAACCCTAGCTTCATGTGAACGCTTCACCCCGAGTTATCCCGAGCAACAGCATAAATACACATGCCTAAGTTGACCCTACCCCCCGAGATAACTCAGGTGAAAGCGTTCACATGGAGGTAGGGATAACTCGGGGGCTAGGGTTACCCTATCGCTCCGACCGAGGCACTCTCCTCCACAGAGCCTGAAATTTAATTTGATTACCGTGATTACGTAATTTAAACTAATAATTCAGTATATCCTCCACTATCCCTAGTTATCCATTGATTACTAATAATTCAGTGGTAAATATAGCTAAAAGCCTCTGCGGAGGAGAGTGGAAATAAACTAACACCGAGTTATCTCGGGGGATAGGGATAACCCTACCCCCCGAGATAACTCGCCTATGTTCTAAGATGTTAATACGCTATGTCTAAGATGTTACGCTATGTTCTAAAACGCGTTAGCGTAACATCTTTGAACATAGCGTAACGTCTTAAAGCCTGGCCAAACGCTTTCAACAACGCATTCAACATCATTCATCATTGTTGAACGATGTTGAATAATGTTGAAAGCACGAGTGGCCAAATGAATTCAACATCGTTCAACATTCATGAATGACAATTAACTGAACGCGGGCTACCACAAAAGCTGGAATCGACAATATCCCGCATGGCGCATGTCTCTGTTCAACAAAGTTGAATGAAATGTGGCCAAATGCGTTCAACACCTTTCAACATTTTGAGAACAATAGAAATGTTGAACGCGTGTTGAACGAAAATTTGAACATGTTCAAATTTCGTTCAACACCATTCAACAACATTCAACATCATTCAACAGGAGTGGCCAAACGCTTTCAACATGTTGAATTCAACAATGTTGAACGATGTTGAATGAAATGCTGAAAGCGTCTGGCCAAAGCAGGAAAAGATAGCGTAGCATCTTACAACGCAGTGTTCTAAGGTTGTACAACCACCTGGCTGCCTGACCTGCCAAATATTCCCCTTTGTTTTACTGTCTAACACCAGACAACTTAACCTCAGACGTCCTGTAAAGTGATAGGGGTTAATGTATAGTTTCTATTATATCCATGTATTGTACTAACATGTTGTAAATGTGTTGTCTTGTAGAGTACTGTAATTTGAGCTGATAGCATTATTTAAAATTTTCATCCACAGGTTTATTGCCATACAATTATATATGTGTTCACACTGGTTGCCTGTTGAGCCAGCTCAGCTCGTTAGATGAACTTCTTACAATCAATGTAATACTGAAGCTTATTGGAATTGCAGTCGTCTCGTTAATACCAGGAATTATAATCACGAAAATGACCAGCAGCAAACAGCTTGCAAAGAATAAATAAATTGTACAATATGTATAGGTTAGTGACCGCACCCGAGGTCACTACGTCAGTTATTTACCGAGGTTGAGGTATACTAACCTACTTAGTTCAAGATCACAGAGGTTGCCTAAGAAAACTGAGACCGTTATCACAGAGGTTGTCTCAGGGGCCGTTAACATGGACAAACGTTGTCCCTGGTAGAAGGGTCACCCTGCCCCCGAGCTACCCTGGGAGAGCCAACTTTGTGTTCATTTTACTTAGTCTTGACAGCGAGAGTTTACATGGGGAATTTCATACTTGTCTCGGGTAGTAGGGTCACCCTCTTTGCGAGGTAGGGTTACCCTAGGGGGCGAGATAACGTTGACTCGCCTACCCGAGGCAAAACTGCGAAACAAAATGGCGGCAGAAAGTGAAACAATTGATAGAGTAGCAAATACGAAGCGAAAAAAAATGGTCTTGGTCTCCAACAATAGTTGAAAACCTGATAATTGGCCTGAAGAAGTATAAAAGCTTCTGTGAGTTTAATTCTAGCAGTCCAGTTTCTTCCCGACGATCGGCCATCTTAAATTAGATGCATTAAACTATACCCAGTCCTCCAGGCTTAAACCGATTCAGAAGTCGTAATCTATTCTCACACTGGGTTGCCGTGTTGATCTGCCACCGCAAAGAACAAAAATATGCCAAACAATTAACATGTGATGTTAAATACTAATTCGCCCTAGGCCCCCAGTGTGAGAAACACGTTTCTCACTTCTTTCGTAAACTCAGCCAGTGAGAAACTCCAAATTCCTCATGTAAACACACGACAAACTTGTCTCGGGGGGTAGGGTGACCCTCTTACCCGAGCCAACTTTTAGTCCATGTAAACGGCCCCTAAAAACACTTCGGTCGCGATGATAAATCCCTTTATCACATTCGTCACCATTGATTAAAGCTTATTTTCCCAACCACGCATAAATCAAGTTAATTGCCCCAGGCTAATATATATTAGCCCGGGGCATTAACTTGATTTATGCGTGGTTGGGAGTAATTATTATAAATAAACCACGGTACATCAAAGAAAACCGAGGTGATCGTGAACTAAGTATAGTTAACAAATTTCCTCGATTAGCTCCAACTAATTTTTGCAATTATAGTACATTACTAAAATTTAGTGACTGTAGAAATTTAACAACTTAAACTTAAAGGGTATTGGCAATAAAAATTAAGTTTGTCTCATTTGAAAGAACTCGTCAAATGGTATAAGAAGACCTTTTATAATTTTTCTCTATCTTTCTTGTGTTTTGAAATATTTCGACCAAAGACAGCGTGCTGTCCGCCATCTTGTTGTAATATCGGGTCTGATTAACTAGGAAATTGGTGACGTCATAAGCAGGGTAAACCTGATGAAACTACTCCGTGGGTGACCAAATTTCCACGGAAGGCTTTTCCAATTTAAAATGGAAAAGCGCAACAAAATCGAGTTTCTAGCTCATAATGTCATAAGGTTGGCAAGATAAAAATTTCACTTTACCCTGCTTATGATGTCACATGCATATCGAAAATAATTCCAAGATGGCGGACAGCACGCTGTCTTTGATCGGAATATTTACAAAACCAAAACAGATACAGAAAAATTGTAAAATGTCTTCTTATACCATTTGACGAGTTCTTTCAAATTAAGTAGTGATTTTTTGAAGACTTTCCGCAGTGAATAAAAAATAACATTTTACGCACTTTTGTAGTGAGCGTGATGAAATATTTAACATTGCAAGCAATGGTACAGGCCACATTAGCTTTCACCTTCTTCAAAGCGCATACCTGCACAGTATACTACAAAATCTTCTCAAACTCATTAATAATTCATGAAGAAAATTCAAAAGAAATCAATATTTAATCCGTATTTGGAAATCGGAGGAAGATTACGGTCAAATTTAGCAAAATTTGAGGTCGATTTTCTCTTAAAATATTGATTCGTTTGAGAAGCTATATCCAACACTCGTCACTGTTCATCCTCCTATGTCTAAATACAGCCAAACGGGTTAAAAAAACTTGGCTTTGCCTCGTATTTTCAACCTGCTTGGCTGTATTTAGAAATCGGAGGAAGAACACCGACTCGTGTTGGATATATTACATATAAAGTCAGGGAGTTGAAATTCATACAGCAAGTGATCTATCGCAATGAAAACATTCAACAGTTAAATATATACATGTACCGCAACCAACTTTTAAAAATGGTGAATGTTTATTAAATAGATTCTTTCTGAATTACAACCCTAAAAATAAAACTATTCATCAAAATAATTAACTTGTTAGTGTCTGACCAATAATTGGAAAGATGGAATTATATATTTTTTCAAATAATAATTATTATAAAAAAACTCAAACTGATTTTCATAATCCAGTTTCTACCTAATAGCTATAAAATTCTGAGTAGAGTTGGTAGTTTATTTAGGGGAGACACAAATGTCAAAATTTTCATACACACTAATAATTTTCATGTGGACAAAATAATATGTCTCCTAGTTAAACTACAGTCTAAAGTTACTCAAAATAGTGCTCAAAAAATTGTGCTGCACCAAAAAGCCACTGTTGCGGCAAAGACTGAATTTTTATTCTCCTTTAACACTATGAAATAATTGGTAATTTCCAATATACCAACATTGCTCAAACACTAAACTTTATTCTGGTGACAAGCCTATAAAAAGGCTTAATACTATGGCGTGCAAATGCTACTACATACAGTAGGTGAATATTGGCTCACAAAAAAGTGCAACCTGTTTACCATTAATTATTGCACTATCCACATGAACATGCATTAACCTAACATGTTCTGCAAACAATGAAACTTTTTTACATACCTATGTAATATGAGGGCGCTTTCCAATTGACAAGGTTGGACCGGTCAGAATAGACTTGCTTTTGATTAGGACCAAATTTTCCAGTCAGACCATCCCAGGCCTCAAACGAATCGTGTTCCATTTAACCGGACTGACCGGTCTAACCGTGTAAATGGAAAGCCCCCTAAGTTCAACTATTTTGAATGATTTTAATAATTTATTTAAGTAGGTTTGCATGGTTGTAAAACATGTTTTGTTAATACGCATTTTCATGTTAGAAAAGTTGATACACTTAATTTGGTCTCCTAGTTCTTCTAACCTCATCTTCAGGTTGTTTCAGAGACAATTAGGTGGTGGGGAATTGAGAAAATGTTGAAGCAAGAGAACGCCCTGACACAATATGGTCTATGTGCAAGCAAACTATAAAGACCAGGCAAACTAATCATCGCAGTGATGGATTTACAGGGGGGTGTGGGGGTGCCAATTACTCAATTAGTGCCTTGCTGCAGTAGGATGCGACGTGGATTTCATTGAAAATGTCAATCACATTTCTAATGTCTAGCTTCGTTGTGATATCCCTAATAAAACGTCCACTTTATCCCTAAATTTATTTGACACCTTCCAGGTTTGATAAAATGCGCTATTGAAAACACGATTTAAAACTTTTAAATCTTTCTTCAAAGTACCGTCAGAATGCAGGAAATACCATTTCAGAGGTCCAAATTTCAAAAATTTTCCGGGGGGACATGTCCCCGGACCCTCCTAAGAATGGTTTACTAAGGTTAAAAAAATTATAGATCCCCCCTGCAGCACCCCCCCCCCCTACCAGATCAAGCTGGATCCATCACTGAATCATCGGTCTGCGGTCTCGCTGAGTCTTTGGTCATTCCAGTGTGCTGAATTCAACAGAAAATTTTCTAAATGAATTGCATGAAATTTTTTTTTATCATCCCATGAAAATCCAGTCAGGAGATTCTCTTGTATTATTAAAGTGCCTATGTCATAGTTGGGGATTTTACATATTTAGGATATTTGGAACCTTCTGAGAAGATTAGTAATATATCTTCCTTTTCTAAAATTTCATCTTCGTGGACTTTTTCGCTGTTAAAGTTGACGGAAGTGACGTATAAGGCTCTAAGGAGGAATCTGTAAAGTGGTTTTTATACAGACAAATTCCTGTGTAAACGTCATTTCCGTCAACTTTAACAGCGAAAAAGTCCATGAAGATGAAATTTTAGAAAAGGAAGATATATTACAAATCTTCTCAGAAGGTTCAAAATATCCTAAATATGTAAAATCCCCAACCATGATATAGGCATTTTAAACCACCATCTTAAACACCCTGAGGGCAAGGTTGTTCATAGGTTGTTTTTTGTATTGCTGTATAGTATTACCCATAAACAATTTTGTCTACATGCACTCACCAATGACCATAGTATATATATATATATATACAAACGAGCACGTGTGATTTTGTTCACGGAATGTCGGAAAGTGCTCAATACCATAAAGGTAGAGCGAATAGTATAGTTTAAGTGGGCTTACCTCAAAATGTGGAGTGTCACAACTGTCAGTGTCAGAGTCGCCTGAAGACCGCCCCGCAAGAAACTGACAGTTGCGACACTATATATATATATATATATATTTAGAACAATTATTATGGGACAGCGAACTCGGCTGAAGAATAATGATATTAGGTGTTACTCCGAGTGACGGAACCATACCAGACAAGCAGAGAAAACTCTACTTGGCCCAGCTGGGATTCGAACCCGCGACCTTCAGTTTACTAGTCCGATGCTCTACCAACTGAGCTACAGGTCAAGTTGGGAGCTGGTGGTCGAATGATGGTACTTGAGTTATTTTGAGTTTTGGTACTTGGGTTACTTGAGTTTTCTCTACTTGACCGTTATGCATGGTTCGTCACTCGGAGTAACATCTAATATCATATATATATATATATATATATATATATATATATATAATGATATTAGGTGTTACTCCGAGTGACGGAACCATACCAGACAAGCAGAGAAAACTCTACTTGGCCCAGCTGGGATTCGAACCCGCGACCTTCAGTATACTTTATACTTTGTATATATATATATATATATAAGTAATATTTATAAAGCCCGTACTGCAAGGTTTTTAAATGGCTTCTAAAAAGAATCACTTCATACGTTCATTGGCGTAGTAATTTTGAAAATTAAGCTTATCTCAGCCGTTAAAAACCAGCGAGAAACTTAGAGCGAGTCTATATCACATATATAGATCCGATACGCTCATGATTTTTCTTTGTGTTTTCCTCATGAATTATTAATGAATTTTAGAAATATATATATATATATATTCAAACAAACAAAGTGTTATTCGTGAAATGTTGAAAAGTGCTCAATACCGTAAAGATAGAGCGAATATACTATAAGTGGGCTTACCTCAAATGTTGATGGTCGCTACTGTCAGTTTCACGCTGACAACAAACTGACTACTGTACTACAGTAGCGACCATCAACATTTAAGGTAAGCCAACTTATTCCATACATTATTCCCACTTATTCCTTACATTCCGTACTAATGTGATTGTCACCAGTATATAATATGAAGCACTCTAGTAAATCCTAACAACTTATTTAAAGCAGAATGTAATGGTAGTTGAAGTTATTACACATCAACTATGAAGATTATCAAAATCAATATAATGTCATGAATGTTTGTTTTCATTGAAGTACATGTGGTCAGTTAATACAAAAAATAGCAATAAAAAAATAGTGAAACAACAGTGAAAATTTAAAAGTTGAATATCTAATTGGCCATAATATGTAATGGTACCAAGCGTCACCTGGTTTACACTACCACAGCCTGAGTACTGTAGGTTGGTTGTTTGCTGCAGTTCCACCCAATCCATGTCAAAGCTCTGATTATTCAGTATGTCGCATAATCTTCAGATTGACTATGATTTCAATTTGGTGCCTTTCGTAAACGGATGCTAAATCATAATTTGATTAATTTTTACCCTGATTTTTTCATTGTTTAATTTCAACCCCACTATTTTCAAAACATGATTTGCATATGTTACAGACAAAATTTAGAATAGAATCGAAAATTGACATTCCAAACCAAAACGTGAATACTGTACCAATAACTGAAAACAGAGCACAAAGTCTGTTAATTGTAAATTCAATAGACAATGATTTGTCGTCAAATGTTGTAATCTTTTAAACAAGGTTTTCAGTGTTCATATTAAAACATTTTTGTCATGTCCGGAATGGCAGCTGCATTTTTTCCCCTCAACAGCTCATCTGATCTGAACAGCAGCATGAACTGTCAGAAACACATGTACTTACACAACATGTTTGCTCCACTATCTCAAACGGTCTTTGTGATAGCGAAGGCTGTGGCTGCGCCTAGACCAAGTCCTAATGATAAGAAGAAAGCCATCATCGTCCCAACTGTTTCTGCATACTTACTATCAACCAACCTACATGTAATTTGTAAAAAAATATAGAATATATTAAACTAAAATAAACCGTCACACTAAAAAAATAATCCAGGAGTTGATACGAGACTGGTGTGATTTGGTTGTTTTGGTAGATGTTTATCAAGCTCAAATCAGGGCCTCTTTTAAGGATTTTTCCATCGGGGGGGGGGGGATTCACAAAAAGGGACTCTTCTAGGGGGTCCAGGGGCATGCCCCCCTCCCCCCCCCCAGATGTTTTTTTTTGAAATGGTGTTTTTTTTTTGAAATGGAATACAAACATATGTACTTACGTTGGCCCATACATCATGCATAGACTACCCAAGTAGCCATTACTGAGAGCAAAAAATATATTAAATATGATTGGCCAGTAATCTTCTTTGAAGAACACAGTACTTCGTACTTTTCGTGGTTGGTAATTACAGAAAGCAAACAATGGAAGGAAAACAATTCGTAAACAACAGATACCAAGCATCCAGAAACCACTTTTACCAGGCTGCAAATTAAACAAAATACACAGCATGCTTTAGATATTTTACAGTCCCAAATAGGTTTGTCAGGGTAACAGCTTACGGTAACATAAAAACATTAATTATCCATGATATTACATGTATTTAGTAATAGGGTGATGCAGTTTCTTGGTAAACCGAAAAAATCAGTGTTTTTCAAAAACCAGTTTAATTGATGTTACTGTACTTTTGGCAAAAAGTACATTGCTGGATTAACCTTCCCAGGGCCGGGGGCAAAAATATTTTAGGGCCGGTCACAAACTGAGAGCCATCCCCGAAGTACAGTGAACTGACAGCGTAGGTTGATCGGATCATCGGAGGTTCGTACTTAGCCTACCTCAGGCGCCACTCCCCTCCCGCTTTCCGAACAGACGGGGGCCCGTGCCTGAGATAGCGTGTGATTTTCTCAGGCTAGTTCTGACTTTCAAAGAGAAACTGCATAATTTTTGTATTCACTCATTTTTATGGGCCGGTCAGAATCTGGGGCCGGGGGCACCTTTGCCCCATAGGTAATCCGCCACTGAAAAAGTATATTTGCTAAATATCTTGGACTAGTGAGGTCCAACCTTGCCTACACCTCACAAGTCTAAAACCCACAAACTGTCACTCTGTGCGCGGAACTGGAAAGAATTCAACGCAGGGCAACAAAATTCATTTTGGCTCTGCCCGTCGACACTGATATTCCTTAAAGGCCTGGCCAAACGCTTTCAACTTTTCATTCAACATTGTTGAATTCAACCGTGATTCAACATGTTGAAAGCGTTTGGCCACTTCTGCACGTAGGCTATTGACCACCCTGTTGAATGATGTTGAACGTTGTTGAATGGTGTTGAATGATGTTGAACGAAATTTGAACATGTTCAAATTTTCGTTCAACATGCGTTCAACAATGTTGAACGATGTTGCATGAAATGTTGAAAGCGTTGGCCAGGCCTTTACAAAGCGAGACTCACTACGCTAAATATGTCGCCCTTGTGTTACTGGCATGAATATCTCAATATCTTATTTTTATTCAAAGCTTCTCAAGGTTTGGTTGTAACTGATGCTGATATTCTGCCTAAAGAAGCTGACAAAGTGAACTTAAGGTGGCTCCATACAGTTTCTTGAAAAATGGAAAATACCAGTTTGAGAGTTCAAAACACGTGCATAAATAATTTGGAAAAGAATAAAACTAAATGTTATGTAATATTTAAAACACTCGCAGAACGTGTTTTATCAGATATAAAACACTCGGCGAATGGATTTAAAAACGATCACCATTTGGGTAAGTTCGTTGGCGTAGTAATTTTGAAAAATAACGTTGTCTAAGGCGAGAAATGGCCAAATGTATGGCCAAATCTCGTTCCCAGTACTCTTTCCACTCAGTTCTGGTGCAATATTGTGGAATATGATTGCAATCATTCAGGATGATCAGTGATCCTCATGATCATAATTAGAAACTTCAGTTTCAGCATCATAAAGCCCTAATCAAACGAGAACGCCAAAGTCATCGCAAGTTGGCAGTCAGAATTTCTGTGGCGGTCGTTCGAACACCCAAATTAACAAAATAAAGGTTTCATGAGTGTTTTAAACAAGTTTTAACTTTGTCACGGTACATGATATTTTCGGGAAACTATTCAGAGCGGCTGGCTGAGATAGCGTGACTGCCACAGCTTGCGATGACTTGCGTTCTCGTTTGATTAGGGCTTAATATACATCAATTCTGTTGAAACAGGACCAGGTACATGTAGGCCATATATGTGGTGTAATATTGTGGAATTTAGCAGTCTGTGGTGATCAGCTTAATAGTACAGTAGCAATCTCGTTGGCAGAGCCCACGTTCCCCACCCGGGAAACGAGAGACTCTGGGATAATCCGTTTCAAATCGTTACGTTATTGGCTGAATAGTGAGCATGAGTTGGAGTGAAAAGTGACCGGAGGTAGAATTAATAAAACCAAAATAACAAAGATGTCGGACGACAAGACTCCAGTGAAGACAATTGCCGCGATCGATATCTTCGCCGTATGTGTGTAGATGCTGTAATTCGAGCTTTGCCAGCAACCCCATTGACTTGTTTGGGGAAAAGTCAAACAAGGAGAACATACTATCCAGATTCCGCTCGGATATTTACGCATGCGTACCTCAACCGGAATAACAAGAATCCTGTGATCTGAAACGGATTATCCCGGAGTCTCTCGTTTCCCGGGTGAGGAACATGGGCTCTGGGAACGAGATTGGTACAGTAGGTAAACTGTAAACTGAAATTTTGGGATGCAAGGATCAACCGCGTTATACCATGAAGTCTCGCATTATAACGATGTGCACTATTAGCGAGGCTCCGCTGTATAATGTTTGGTGTTGGACAAACACTGCAGCATCATCACAGGGAGCCCATCTTGGCAGCGCGTGGGCACCCTGTGGCGGACTCGAAAGACGCGCGGGGGACTGTGGCACACTCGATCGTGGTGTGTTTAGGAAAATAATAAAGGGATGAAACACGAATTCTTCCTTGTTTTCAACATCGTTTTAAGCGCCTATAGGTATTAAAATTGTAAGACAATTGAGCGAAGTAGTTGTGATAATGATTCATTTATCAAAATATAACTCTCACCTTTTAGCCGTGATTTTGCAGCTAAATTACATATCGTATTTTCGGGAGATGTGTTCCGCAAGTAGCTAGGACACTACATCATCGTTAACACTTCGGATAGCTACGAAATCCTACGATAAGCTTTTCGGATAAAGCGGGAAGTCTCAGGATTATTGATTTATTGCACATTCATCCGACTCTGAGTTTCAGTCGGTTTCAGTATTCTAACGGTGGCTCCCGACGATCGAGATGTAAGGGCTACTTGCGGAACACATTCCACGTTGAACGTTTGGTGTTTCATCCCTTATATTTTTTCCTCTCCCTCCCCCCTTTCCCCCCGTATTTTCCTTTTTTCCGCCTTTTTTCCCGCTTCCGGTAACCGTTTTTCGTTTTTTTTTAAATCGCCTGCCAGTCCCCCGCGCGTCTTTCGAGTCCGCCACAGACAGGGTGCCCACGCGCTGCCAAGATGGGCTCCCTGTGGCATCATGAGCTTAATTAAGTACCTTCTGTATTACACCAGCCATAACCCTTCCACCAAAATCACCAACATTAAACAGCAGAAAACACACCACAGGAGTAAAGAATTTACCTGAAATGCAATAAATTATAAAAATTCAGATAAATAGGATAATGATTTAGAGAGATACAGGTTTATGTAACTCATAACTGGGGAAACACATTAGAAAAAACAACTTGTATCTCTATTAATCTGTAAAGACAACACACCTGTCCACGCAGAACCATCGTCCTTATGCTTAGACTTAATACCAGAAATAACAGAAGGAAATGCTGCTAATGTTACCATAAAAACTAAGAACACAGATAATGCAATACGCCAAATCTAAAACATAATATAAAATATATGTTGGAATACATCATCATCACCACCACCACCATCATCACCCTCCACAATTACCATCATCATTACCATTATATCATCATCATCATATCATCATGACAATCACCACCATATCATCACCACAATCATCACCATATCATCATCACCACATCATCACTATATCATTATCACCATCATCAATCACCATGTCATCACTATATTACCACCACCATATCACCATCATCATCACCATGTCATTACCATCACCATATCAGCATTACCATCACCATGTCATCACCATATTACCATCATCATCATCACCATTACCATATCACCATCACCATATCACCACCATATTACCATCACCATATCATCATCACCATATCATCATCACCATATCACCATATCATCATCACCATATCATCACCACCATATCATCACCATATCATCATCACCATATCATCATCACCATATCACCATCACCATATCACCATCATCATATCACCATCACCATATCATCATCACCATATCACCATCACCATCATCACCTTAATAATAATAACAATCTTTATTCAGGGTGCATTCATCACAAAAGTGGTTTTCAGAACGGCCCTCACCATCACCATATCATCACCATATCATCATCACCTATCACCATCACCATATCATATCATCATCACCATATCACCATATCATCATCACCATATCACCATCACCATATCATCACCATATCATCATCACCATATCATCATCACCATATCACCATCACCATATCACCATCACCATATCATCACCATATCATCATCACCATATCACCATCACCATATCATCACCATATCATCATCACCATATCATCACCCTTCACAGTTACCATCATCATTACCATTATATCATCATCATCATATCACCATATCATGACAATCACCACCATATCATCACCACCATCATCACCATATCATCACGATATCACCACCACCATATCATCACTATATCATTATCACCATCATCACCATGTCATCACTATATTACCACCACCATATCATCATCACCATATCAACATTACCATCACCATATCATCATCACCATCACCACCATCATCACCATGTCATTACCATCACCATATCAGCATTACCATCACCATATTACCATCACCATATCACCATCACCATCACCACCATCATCACCTTCACCATCATCACCATTACCATATCACCATCACCATATCATCATCACCATATCACCACCATATTACCATCACCATATCATCATCACCATCACCATATCATCATCACCATATCACCATCACCATATCACCATATCATCATCACCATATCACCATATCATCATCACCATATCACCATCATCACCATATCATTACCATATCACCATCACCATATCATCACCATACTACCATCACCATATCATCATCACCATATCACCATCACCATATTATCATTACCATCACCATGTCATCACCATATTACCATCACCATATCATCACCATATTACCATCACCATATCACAATCACCATATCATCATGACCACCATCACCATAACCACCACCACCACAAATGATGAATACATGAAAAGAAGTAATTATAAAACCAACCTTCTTTGCAATGAAAAGAAATGGTGGGGGTGTGTTTCTTAATTTGACATCAATTTCTGATGGTTCCCCTTGAACTGCATGAGTTAATTCTAATAAAATGGAATGTGCAATTTTAGATCAAATCATACTATGTAATAGGTACTTGCATGTAGATACATTGAGTATATGAGTATACAAAATAAAATAAAAAGATACCTGTAAACATACTTGGTTTATCTGAATAATCATAGTCGTAGCCATTCGGTTGGACAGTAGTCCTACCTAAATGAAGAAAATTTAACACTTCTTTAAAGCTTGAGAAAAATTCTTCAATAACACCACATGTAGCTTCAAAATGTATGTTAACTGTGAACCATTCTTAGCAATGTTGTGTTCTACATAAAAAGAGTAAAAAAACAACATACCCTCAGCATGTACTTGTTCTCTATGCTCCGAAAGAAAATGCTTTGAAAATGACTACAGAAAAAAATTAACAATAAAAATTTATGAAATTATAAATTTACAAATATAGTACACAACTGTCTACTCTACTCCACTCCACACTCTACTCCACTCCACTCTACACCACTCTACTCTGCTCCACTCTGCTCCGCTCCACTCTACACCACTCCACTCTAAACAACTCTACTCCACTCTACACCACTCTACTCTACTCCATTCTACTCTACTCTACTCCACTCCACTCTACTCCACTCTAGTCTACTCCACTCCACTCTACACTTATCTACTCTACTCCATTCTACTCCATTCTACACCACTCTACACCTATCTACTCTACTCCATTCTACACCACTCTACTCTACTCCACACCACTCCACACCACTCTACTCCACACCACTCTACTCCACACCACCCCACACCACTCTACTCCACTCCACACCACTCTACTCTACACCTCTCTACTCTAGAGTAGAGAGGTGTAGAGTAGAGTGGTGTTACACCACTCTACTCCACCCCACTTCACTCCACCCCACACCACCCTACACACTCCATTCTACTCCACTCTAGTCGACACCACACCACTCTACTCCACTGCACTTTACTCTACTCCATTCTACACCACTCTACTCCATTCTACACCACTCCACTCTACTCCACACCACTCTACTCCACTCCACACCACACCACACCACTCCACCCCACCCCACCCCACTTCACACCACTCCACCCCACACCAGCCCACTCCACTCTACTCACTCCATTCTACTCCACTCTAGTCCACACCACACCACTCCACTGTACTCCACTCCACTCCACTCTACACCACTTTACTCTACTCCATTCTACTCCACTCTACTCTACTCCACTCACTTTTTGCATAACCTACATAGCTTATTACTTACAATTCTATATAGCGCAAGATATGCAAAAGAACAGGCTATCAAAACAACAATAGCTGTTGCAAAATACCAGAAAGCGCTTTCTATTGGATCTGAAGTACCTAAAAAAGAATAGGACATTTCAATGTTAAAAAAATTATTAATTCACTCAAATGGATAAATAAGTGAACCAATGGATGGATGAATAAATAAATGAATAAATAAATAAATGAATGGATGAATTAATGAATAGATGGTTGCATAAATGGACAGATGAAAGAATGGATGAATGAACAAATGGATGGGTGAACAAGTGGATCGGTGAATAAATGGATGGATAAAGAAATGAATGAACAAATAAATAAAAAAAAGGATGTATGTATGGATGGATGGATGGATAGAGGGATGAATGAATAAATGTATAGGAGTGAAAAAATGAAAAGAAACAAATGAATGAATGACCACATGGATGGATGGATGAATGAATGAACAAAAGCCATCACCTACCTATTTTTGAACCAATGTCGGCTAAACAAGCAAAAATACCACCAACACCTTGACCAGTCATCATAGCTTGAGTATATCTGGGTGGCATCATTCCAGATAAGCCAAACAATCCTCCTTGAAGCACAGCACAAAAAGCTAGAAACAGAAAAGGATGGTCTTATATAAAACACAGAAAACTTCAATAAATATTTTCAGATTTTTTGTACACTCAGCACCACTGACAGAATGAGCGTACAAAATTTTCGGATTTTTTGTATGCTCGGCACCACAGTACATACATGGGTACATGTACTTTAGGTTAAAGAAAAAAAACTTGTAATAAAATTGCAATTACTGTACCATATTTTCTGGGCGATAACCCGTGGTTTATCTCTTAATTTTGCTAGGAAACATAATTAGTGTGTGTAATAGGGTAGTGTGGGTAATAGGGTGGTGCGGGTAATCTGTTGAATTCTTAAGACAACACCATCACAAAGACTGGAGACCAAGGATTCTACTTTCATCTTTCAACTACTGGTACTGTACTTTTTTATAATTTTGTGGTCCCAAACCAAGGGAGCACACCAGACTGACCTGTATTTCTTCTTCTTCGTTCGGTGTTCCTTCATTTATATTCAACCATTTTGAATAATGCGGTATATTCATTAGCATATCGCAGGCACAGGCTACGGCCCATTCATTTTCAGAACACGCTCGGGTTTCCTTCGGTCCCGTAGCCCGCACCTGCGATACGCTGATGATATATACCGCATTATTCAAAATGGCTGAATATAAATGAAGGAATGCCGAACAAAGAAGAAATACAAGTCAGTCTGGCGTGCTCCCTTGCCCAAACCTATTATTAGCAGCTGCGGGTTATCTGATTGTGCGGGTAATACGCTGAATTATTTTTCCAAAAGTGACAGTTTTGTTGCTGTGCGGGTTATACGCCGTGTGGGTTATCACCCAGAAAATACAGTATGTGGGAGAAAACGGAAAACCAGTTATACTTTGGATTGGTTTAACTACACATTGC
>JAWNZC010000252.1:2367500-2425000 GCA_035771165.1 Paragorgia papillata | reverse complement strand
TAATTTCCAACTTTAGAAGTTCATTACGAAGTTCGATTTGAAGTTCAAATGTTTGATTCGAAGTTCAGCTTTGCACTATTCTTTGGCTATGCAATTGGTAATTTGGAATTGCAGAATGATTAACAACACATTTTCTGAAAGAAATCATATCAAGAGTATTAAAGTCTCGTCGACCGAAGGTTTTCCATAAATGTGAACTTTGAATCAAACATTTGAACATCAAATCAAACTTCATAATCAACTTCTGAATTTAGAAACGTAATTTAGAACTTGGCAACAAACTTCCGAACCGCGCATTGAAAAGTGAGCTGAAACTGACAATAAAAGGCACTAGCCCTTTATAAAAGCAAGCAGACATCTCTCTTAGAAGATATTATATTTAATATTTTCAAAAAATATTATTTGTAAAATGGGTCATTCCAGAAAATATCCATACTCCCCCCACAGAGAAAATGGCAAATTGGTCCTCCCCTCCTTTTTGGTCATCCTACAATAATTTAAGTAAATCTGTAGTTAATTTTACCACCTCCCCCTTTGGGCAGCACAAATTTTCTCCGCAGTATTACAAATTGCTTCCTATCAGGGCTTTTTAGCTCCCAATTATCAATACACCAATAATTCACAAACTACCTCAATTATTTATTCCATTCTTGTCTGAACAGGTCAAAAATGACCCCTTTATTATTAAACTCTGTCTAACACCGGACAATTTCATTTGTCAAAGAAAGAATCATTAGACAAGCCTCAGTAGTAATAGGTTATCAAGATGTTAATTCCTGCCTGCGCCAGCCAAAAACACCCTTTCTATTATTTTACTGTGTAACACCAGACAATTTCACTTGACCTCAAAGAGGATGCTTACATATAGCCTTACAACTTTCCCCATCTATCATACTTCTTTCCTACAGTCTCCTACAGTTAACTATTACCGGTAAACGTACTTCTTAATTTTCCCGCCAACCAGAAACGTCACAGTGAGTACCAAGGGAAAACCCACAATTGTTGGTGCGAAAAAACTTTTTTTATAATAGATCAAACTTGTGATCTTGGATACCTCCTTAATACCACTTTAAGCATTTTATTCTGGTTAACAAGGTGTAATTTCAGGACAGGCTAAACGTTAGGCCCAAAAGGTTTAGAAAGACAAGAAATCTTTGAAACCATTCCTGGCTAATAGCGAAATGCTAATAAACCGAAGCATCGCCATTCATTATTCGCTCTATTGACATCATATACAAGAGGTCAATACCGGTATCATTTATCTGCATATCACAGCAAGTGGTTTACTATATTAGCTGATCTGGGCTAAAAATATATAAAATACTCTCATCTGTCTTTTTTTAGATCTCAGACATTTCTCATCAGAAAGAGTTGTATACGACAAGGACCTCAAAACAGTACCTCAACCCTCTCTAATATAGGGGTGTTGGTGGCACAGTGGTTAGCGCACGTGCCTTTCACCTCTGCGACCCGGGTTCAATTCCTGCTCTCAGCAGTTATCTGATTAAAATTTCACCTTGGCCGCATGTGAGAAGAGTGCTTCCAGTTTGACTCTACCAAACATCGCAGGTTTCCTCCGGGTACTCCGGTTTCCTCCTGTAGAAACACTGGACCAATGAGGGATGGCCCTTACTGGACCTCTAGGGAGAACAGTTATCTATTAACTGATAGAGCTATCCAGTATAAATAAGATTAGTTTAGTTTAGTTTAGTCCTAAAATACAGCCAATTTGAGCAGTTGGAGAGATGTAATTAAATAATTATGTGTTTGGACATGCCACATCCATGCGCATCTCATGTGACCTTTCCCAAACAAATGACCCATATCAGTCGATATCACCCATTTCAAGTTTCAACATCAAACCACAATATATAAATACAGACAACTAACCTAACGACTACAGCACCACAGAGAAACAATAGATTTGATAAGTGATTGCTGCTTTGGATTCAAACTGGATGAACAAATGCGGCCTAAGGGTCACTTTTCACATATTTTTTTTAAACATTACAAGGTAAAATGGGATACAAAGAGTGTTGTTTAATAACAACACAAAGGAACCCCTTTGTTCTGGGTCTCTGGCTATAAAAGAAAAGCCAACCCCCTAATATCCATCACATACAAGGCCAAGCCCGCGACCAAGGCAAAGTATGTGCATAGTCAATCGAGACATGGTCTGGAAACTCAGCTAAAGTCTATTTTCTATCTTTTTGTTCGCCTTTATGCATTTTTGTGCACCCTCACCAAACACAGTGTATTTTAGTATAATGAACGAATTGTCCAATAGCAATGTTTCAGTTCAATCACTCAACCATGCTAATTTAAATATTACATAAACCTATAACAAAGGATGTGCACAGTGTAAGGGTATAGTTCAACATAAATCACAGCTCATTATAGGCGCTTTGAAGTTTGCCAAGTTTCCAGACCATAATTATCTCGATTGACTATGGTATGCGACATATTAAAACGAAAACATACTCTTCCGGAAAGAGCTGTCAGCAAACAAACTGCATGGTGTAGCGTTACAAGGTCAAACCGAATCTCAAGTTTATTTAATACTAATACTATTAGTAAAACAGGCCATCCATTTTCAGACTATAACAATTAATGCACCATAACCACTACAAAAGAGATGTTTTTCTTCTCTTTTACACAATAATCAATACTGTAAATACTGAAGGATGAAGATGAGACCGTTTTCAATGTTCTCTCTCTCAAAAGCCGACAAAGGCGGCCGGCGGCCCGAGCAGAAACTCCCAAAAATACCCAAATGTTTAGTGATCCTTCGTTCTTTCGAGTCTAGCTAAAAACCAACCACAGAAAATCATTCTCTTTGACCTATAGATTATTATATAACCCTATCTATAAGCTCTCATCGTTGAATTAACAACTCTTGTCGTTTGACAGCTGACATGCATGATACAGTCCCGATATGCTCCCATTTCAAAAACAGTTCACCAGTCATTCAGGGATGATCCCTTCGCATTTAAAATCCTCAAAAATCGAAATGCAAATCTGGATGAACACTACCCTCTACTCACCTGTCCCTCGGTGGCTTAGAGGCGCCATTTAAAAGCGTTACGGAGCTCTCGTCGTTTGTAGCCATGGCGAAAAAAGTAGAAAGACGAAGGCCGAATAAACGTTCCCCAGACTGGGGGCTCCTTTTTCTGAAACTTTGCCAACCAATGGGAATCCTCGGACGGGACCACTTCACCGGGGTGCAATTTCACTAGGTATCCTTCCCCGCTAGAACTAGAATTATTTCCCGGTCGGACTTTAAATTCTCTGGCGTCAGTTGGGAGTCTTTCTTGTATAAATATAAAACCGTCAAGAAATCCAGTCTTTAATAGAAGCAGGTCGGTTTCACATTATAAGACCACGATACGGCGAGCTTTTGTGATCGTTTCTAGGCTTACATGATGTCGCTGCGCAACAGCCAACCTCAATCGTTTGATGATATTAAAAACGAACTATTTAGGCAAGCTAATAGACTATTATTCAGACTTCAGAGTTCAGATGAAGGCTTTCCAATCCACACAGCCATACTCATACAAGTTTCCAGGCGATATCAGTTGTTAAATATCCTTAATTTACTCTTTTTGTGCGGCCAACTTATCAACAAATACCATTGAATCTCGGATTATGAAAGGAGTAAGCTGATACCCTCGGATACGTTTGTGTCTTCGCTGATGAGGCAAAAGTTGGGGAGGAGCCAACTCAAGTCGATCGTCGGTATCATGTGATTGGACCCATTTCCGATACCACAAATGAACGGTTCTTCCGAATAGACCAGAATAGTTGTATTTTTAGGTTTTGTCCAAGTTGAGGCAAAAAGCGATAATTCAAATGTCAAAACTACATCGAACGCAGTCTTTGCAGCAAATGTTATCTTCCTATCACCTCCGTATTAAATGTGCACCGCTGCAATGTGCACCCCGTGATGTGTACCCGTGATGTCTTATTCTGTGGTAATACGTGCACTCCGGCGATGTGCACCCCGTGATATATGTGCCCCCCGTGCAAATCCTGGGTTATACGTCCATGTCCTATTTACACGAATTGCCATCCTTAGGTTAGGTTGTGTGGGGCACGGTTAATAGTAAGGCTTTCATGAAGTACTTGGGTTATGTAGGACATGGAATTATTACAGCCTCGGTCCCAGGCTCTTCAGAAATCCTGTCACGTGTATGTATGCAATCGATGCCACAGTTGCAATGCACTCATGTGCGCAAGAAAAACATTTTAAAAGAATAGAATATAAGACCCCGTTTACACGATGCCGGTACAATTTGAAAACGGAACAAAATCATGCCGTTTAGGCCTTGCGTTTACACGATACCGGCACAAAAATGACATGAGAACGGCACAAAAATGACATGAAAACGGCACAAAATGAAGACGGGTTCCTTGATACCCTGGGTGCCAGAGGTTTTTCGACGCTCGTGGGGGATAACGGGGACACACGAGGAAGCCAGGTGGTAAAGTGGGAGGGGCCAACCCGGAAGGCGTTACCGCCTGGTGTCCTCCCGTATCCCCATTTTCCCTACGAGCGTGGAAGAACCTCTGGCACCCAGGGTACACACGCAAAAATCTCACAGCCTGTCAACAGGATGTGTTCGCAACAGGCTTGTAGCAAGGCTGGGAACAGGTTGTAACAATGCTGTTCATTCAAGAAGCTGCTACAACCTTGTTAGCATCAACCTGTTAACAACTTGTTGAGTGCAGAGCGGTAACAGGTTGTTGGAACAACTTGTCAACAGTCTGTTGGAGTCATCAGCCTTGTTACAAGTTGTCAACAACCTGTTACAGACATGTTAACAGACTTGGGACAGCCAGTGCGAACACATGACGGTGACAGCCTGTTCAACAGCCCTGTAACAACTTGCTGGCAGGTCTGTAACAGCTTGCGCGTTTTTACGTGTGTAGTTCCTTGACGGCATGAAATGAAAACGCAACACCAACCGGTATCGTGTAAACGCCCGTGCTGTAACAGTTTGATGACGGTAATCACCAGTGTAGCCTGAGAAAACAGCCGCCTCTTCTCGCTCGCCCAGTGTTGTAAAAGTTACATAATTTTTGTAACTAGTTACAGTTACATCGTTAGAAAAGTAACTAGTTACCGATAAAAGTTACAATGAAAAGAAAGTAACTAGTTACAGTTACAAAGTTACTTCAAAAATGTTGTAACTAGTTACAAAGTTACATTCCATTGTCCGTGTTACTAGAATCAACAAAGAAATTACTAGTTTTTAGATGCCAGTACCATAATTATGTTTTTACAGCTAAATGCATAAATATAGTTGTCACTAAGCAGAAATAGTCAAATGTGTACATAATGTACCTTTATTATAATATCAAAACCATTTTTATCAAGACAGAATGACATCCTCAACTGAATATCAGTAACTATACTAGTCACATTTTTTAACCAAAAATTGTAACTAGTTACAGTTCTTTAAAAAAGTAACTAGTTATAGTTACTAGTCTTCAAAAAATAACTAGTTATAGTTACATTTACTTACTTAAAAATGTAACTAGTTACTTGTAACGAAGTTACTCACAGCACTGGTAATCACGATATATACGACCACAGTATTCGGGTCAGCAATATTCACAAAGTCTTCTCAATTCTCATTGGAAGAGACGTCACATGGTAATCCGTCATTATATTATACCGGCACCGTGTAAACGCAAGACTTTTTGGCCTTTGTTCCGTTTTCAAATCGTGTAAACGGGGGCTAAGAATGGAACAGAATAGAATAGAATAGAAAAGAACAGAACAGAACAAAATAGAATAGAATAGGAATATAATAGAACAGAACAGAACAGAACAGAATAGAATAGAATAGAATAGAATAGAATAGAATAGATTATAGAATAGAATAGAATAGAATAGAATAGAGAAATTATCTGTGCTTGCAGGAATGAAACTAAATAAAATGACAAAAATCAAACAAGTTTTGCATTGCTGAATATCTTTATTCATTATAGTTTCAAACAAACTATTCACTAAGTACCAGTAATAAAAGCTGACATATATAGGGACATTTGGCTCTGTGTCAATTATAAGCATTGTAATAAAACTTTCAATTGGATAAAAAGAGTAATTTTCTTTTTCCTAACCAAAAAGTTCGACTGTCTAAGCTATCTTCATTAAAGTTCTACAAACTCTAACAAGTCCTCTGAAATCAGTGGCCATGCATTACTATCTTGTCAGTTTAGTGTCATTGGAAAAAAGCATGCAAGCATCCAATCGCTAAGCTAGTGTTAATTTTATATAATACAAAAATATGTCATCAAAATGATGACCTGTCTGTATATTTGCAGAACGTTTTAGTCCAGTGGCTCTGCCATAAGTGGTGCAGTGTAGTCAGACCAACGGATACCAAAGGAAAATTTAGGAGCAATCTTTTTGTTGATATAAACCTGCAAAAAATGAACCCAAAATATTTAGTTTAATTTTTCAAGAAATTGTGTATACAGTAGAGTCACTGATGTAGTGGTACTTCCAGGAATTTTCATTGAAGGTGGGGAAGACAGGATAGCTAATAGTAAATGATCTAAAATATCTTCTAGTCTAATTCTCCCAGCATGTAATTTTCCAGACCTTACAGCTAATTAACTCGCACCAAGTTCAAGTCACCGAAAGCTTGTCAAGCAAGAATGGGTTATAAATAACTTGTTAACACAACAATAACACATTGCTGCTGACTCCCTATCATTTATAACCTACCTTCTCTGGAGAATGTGCACCTGGACCAGGTTTCTTGGTGTTGTCTCCTGGCATCATATTTCGACCAGTCATGGAGTAGGAAGGAAGCTTGGTTTTGACATGATTTGGATCAGTAACACGATATGTACCAGGACCTGGTGTCTGTAAAAAGTACAGTGTCAGAATTGTATGTAAGGAATTAAGTACATTCAAATGCCTTTGAAAGCCAGCCACTACCAAGTCTTTATAGAATAGCCTCCACCAAGACCGTCAAAACATCAGTTACTATAATAACACCACCACTAACAATCTTTCTAAAGACTACACAAACTTACAATGTAGACAAGCAACATTCAAATTACAGGCACAGTAATACCTCTATAATTGACCAGCCATTTGACATGTTTTTGTGAAAATCAATCACACTTCTTCTGGTTCAAGACGTCCCCCACAAAAAAAACCCAACCCAACCAACAACAAAAACACACACACAAAAAAAACACCCACATTTTAAGAGTAGCCTTGATGCCTTGTATACTGGCCTTAAATGCATTGAAAATTATCAAAACCACCGTTCCCATCCTGCTTTTAAATTTGAGGTCTGATGTTTACCTTTTGCAGATCTTCATGAAAGCCACCAATTTTAGCTCTTCCAACCATACTAAAAGATGGTGCTGATTTCTTACCAACAGCTTTAGGTCCCATTATCCCAGGTAAACTGTAACAGTTTGGGGCTGGAGTATTATAACTTTTATGGAGTTTTGTTCTTGACCCAAAAGAGTAACGCGGTGGATGTTTGTGGTAAGGGAAATGGTGGTTTTCTGGCGCATATGTACCTGAAAATAGGATATTTAACAATGGTAAAAATGTTCTTGCAGAAATGATAAATTAATTATAAGATGACCAATTTACTTACCACTGAAAGTCAGGGGTGGCCCTAGAAATTCCCCAACACAGGGGCTAAGATCCTCAACAGGGCCGGTTAAATAGGGTGTGTGGGAGAGCGTTCCCGAAGGAAAATTTTTCAATTTATAAGTCAGAAAATGGTATTTCCATTTAGTAGTGTAGGAAGCAAGTTTGTTGAGGGAGGGCACAGCTTCGAAAGGGCACTTTGTTTTCAGGGGTAGAGCTTCAAAAGAACACTTGGGGCATGCGTACAACTTATCATAAAAAGGACACTCTTCTTTTTCAAAAATGGCACAAAGTTGGGGGGACATGTGCCCTATCTACCCCCCCCTGTTTCCTACACCCGTGTTAGCAATGGTGCTATCAGTGGGAAAACATTACATTAGCAACATACAAACCACTTTACCAACAGTGGCATGGTGGCAAGTTTCAGGCTGGGGTGGCCAGATTAGCTTTGGCACCCCCCCACCCCCGAAAAAAAAAAAATGAAAATCAGAAAAAAATACATTACTGTAAAAAATACATTAATGATCCCATTTTTTGTTTTAAAATAACTGAAGTAGCAATATATAATATTACAACAAATAACAGATTCTCTCAAAGACCATGCCAATGCAAGTGGCGAAGTAGCGCCAAACCTCTAGGGGGGTTTGGGGGCATGGTCCCCCAGAAAATTTTGAAATCTAGAGTCTCTGATATGCCATTTCCTGCATCTTGGAGTGAGATTTTACAGAATTCTGAAGATTTTAAAACTTCATAGAAAACACAAAAGATTACAGATTTCAGATCTATACAGTATATCACCCCACTGAAGACCAAGCTATACAAAGAAATAGGTTTATTTTGTTAAGTTTTGGCACCCTTGCTAGTTTTGGCACCCCTTCTGCAACCCCAGCCTGGCCCCCCCTGCCACCACGCCACTGTTTACCAATTACTGTGCAAGCCCTAATATTACTGTAATACTATTAATTAATAATCTTAGGTAACTTGACGAGAGCCTGCAATGCAGCTGGAACAAGGTGACAATATACCAAAATAGGGCCTGTTTATATGGAGGTGAGTTACTCGGTCAGCTGAGTTACTCGGCGCATGATGAGTTCCCAGTCGGTAGAGCAAACAGGTGGGTAACTCGCCTTTAGTGGAATAAGGTGGAATAAACATCTCCTCATCTGAACACTTTTCTTCAGGTAACTTGGCATAGTGGGATAAATTTTCTATATTCATTGCTTATGTCACTTTCGTTGATGACAATCATCTCAAATATTACAACTTGCCAGGTAACTCGCTTTATAATCGAATGATACGATTAAACTCCTATAGGGATTTAGGGGGATTAAGCAATCACAGAATAATTTCAGAAAAATTAACAGTTATGTAACAAAACGTTCGCAGTTGAACACTTTCGGAGAAACATTGAACAAAATCTTGTTAATGTTCAATATTTGAATGTCGAACGTAGCTCCAGAAAGCGTATCAGAGCACCTTAACAACGCGAAGATAATAGGTCTCTTATAAACTAAACAAGGTCAAGCCTGTCCGATGCCTTGACGACGAAAGTCAAAAGCGTAAACACTTCGATTCTTCGGCTAAAACTCCTCTCCAAATACACACAACTTCAACTTAGGAAATCTTAAGTACAATCTTGAATGTTGTCAGATATAAGTGAGAGGCAAAGCCATGGAAAATTTAGTGTAAGAAATCACTGACTGCGCGTTTGGGATAGGGGAAACATTCAAGAACGGACCAGCTTCGTCGCGTTTACATCCCAATCTAAATTCGCATTTCACAATTCCAAAGAATAAACTTGCGGATATTCTAAGAACACGCAACAAACTACTTCCAATTTTACCTGGAGCAGGCGTTTTAAAATTTGCGGCCGACTGCGTTCGGGCAGCCATGGAATATCGTGGTGTTCCATCGATCCCGGTTCTTGTGATTCGGGACGGGATAAGGTAGGCCGGTCCAGGGCTGAGCGGACCATCGTTGAGTTTCGAACACTTCGTCCCCAAACTGTAGGCCGGTGCTTTGTTCTTGGTCGGATCGTGGACTCTGTATCCTGTACTCCCAGGTAGAAGATACCTCGCTGGCCCTGGTCCACGGAACATCGCTCCAATTTGAGGCCTGACCGTTTCTGTAGACATCTGTATACTTCACTATTAAAAGGCTTGATTAAATAGCGGTGGTCGCCTCAATGTAAAAATTCTACGACGGTTAGTATTTCAAGCGAATTCTTAACAAAATCTTATAACATGAACTGTATATGTTTCGATGAAGCTTTTGTTCTACGACTCTTTCGCGGCAACACGTATCAGATCTGATGGCTTTCGTCAATCATTAACCCACATTTCCCGCATTTAATTAGTTTAACGGCAAACAAACCAAATGTTTACTACGGCAAAACCTCAATATTTTACTCTGTATTTCATGAATACTTTTAACCCTGACTGCCCAAAAAAAAAAGATGTACAAATTTTGCTTTGGACACAAAAAGACTGCTATTAGTGTATTCGTTTTTCAACTTTGTTTTTACAATATTAATATTATTTGTGTTTTACATGTAAAACAATCAGTACACAAAAGCAATTGATATTCGCGGGTATAATCACAAATTATTCGAACGTTTTTCATAACACTCTGAATTGTATGAAATCTATGAATTGTTATTTTATTTCACAGCACCATTTGGAAAAAAAACCCAAAACTCTTTTTTACTGCAAGGAGCGAAATGAAGACGGATAAAAACGTAAAAAATTCTAATACATTTCTTTTCAGTTCGAGAGTAATTTTCCTATTCTAAAAATACAATGTTTTTTTACGTCGCGGTTTCGCGGCATTCTAAATTTCCAAACAATTTTGTGGATTTCTCACAAAATTGACGATTTTCTTAAGACTGTTCCAACGTCATAAAATGCGCGTTCCGAATATCTTATTTTAATTTACTAAAATTAACGTTCTCTGTCGGACTTATTTAAATAATTATTATTGCGTATAAAGTAAATAATAAGTTGTTAATAGGTTAAATATTAAATTAAATTATAATTAATTTATGTTAATTATTCTAAAATTTACTTAGAAGTATATCGTGCCTACTACAGTGAAAGAGACTTCCTCACTTTTTAGTTTTAAGCTTCAAATTTGGAAACATTTGAGTGGTTAAACTTTATCTGCAAGTGTATACACGACTGGCAGGTGAAGTTTGATTGCTTGGATGTTTCCAAATTTGGAGACATTTGATAATTGATCTCTTTTGCATACTTTGTTCTTTGATAATACTGTGTTGTTATCTGTTTAAAATTTTCATAATATCTGTAACTAAATACAGGTCCTTCATGAATACCAGCTATATAGCTGATGAGGCCAACCTGTTTAAATAAAGTTATCCTATCCTATCCTAGTGTAAATATATCCTTTATAAAACAACTAAAGAAAAGAATAATTATTAAATTAGTAGATATTTAAACTGAACTTTATATATTTATTTATAATTTATATTGGATACTAGTAACCATGTATGGTATGGTATGGTGTGGTATGGTATAAATGGTATGTTATAGTATGGTGTGGTGTGGTGTGGTATGGTGATACTGATATATTAAATCAGTCATATCTAAACAGTTCTCCCTAACTGCAATTGTGGTACAATTTTCAAACATTGTGCATAGTTTAAATCTTTAATTGTACTTGCTATCATATAACAACAGCTTTATATTATTTTACCCTGTAAATATGCAAAATATTAATTGCTATAAAAACACAGATCAAAACTTTAAAGGGTAATGGTCTCTTAAAATAACCAAAAAAGTCAATACGATTAACCATGGCCATACTAATTATTTCCATCTCTAATAAAGCCAACTTGATAATCTTTAACACATTGTCTTCAAATCTTACTGTAACTGCTGGTAGCATAATGGATACAAAATTGTCACTCCTAACCTGTCTTACAGGCATGGATAAAAACTGAGTGGATTTTCATTCAGAGAAAGTCTGTCCACTGTTGATTCATTTGGTATTAAGATGGGTTACTGGTATTTCAATGTTTTCTTCCAGTATTTCTCTGACTTTTCTGTAGAATGTTAAGGAATTTTCCTCTTGTCATTTCTCTGGCTACAGGTGAAACAAAATTACAAGAGAAAATCGGTAAAAATTATAGTAAACCATACCCAAAACCAATTTTTTTTTATACAGTACCTTGGCTTAATCCTACAGGTAAAAATGTACAGCTTGTAATAAGCTATTAAGCTGCTATTATAGTCAGTTGAAGTTTGAATTTAATAAGCTTTGAATTGAATTCCTTTGGTGAAATCACAGAGTAGAAGATTATTTGTTGTATAGTGTTTGATGGAAATGAATAATAGATAATTGGTTAAACAGAAACAAATTGCTGACTTAGATTTGTATCTACCTCACAATGTAATTCTGAACATTGCAACGTAAGTTCAGAATGTTCATTTCAATTCAGGCTTTTAGCCAGGCAGCTGTCCAGCCGTCCTATGGACGGCCACCTTTGAAAAATCAGGTTTTTGGATGGCCACTTTTTGTATGGACGGCCATGGACGGCCAAAGCAAAATATTCTCCTCAAACAACAACTACAGGTTTTCCCCTTTCTGATGTTTCTAGATTTTTGTTAGCTGCTGTTTACTTCAGCTATTGTGTAGGTTTTGTTACTTATTTTTGCCAAGACCATGCAGACACATAAAGACTTTATTCTGTGATGCAGATATGACGATTGATTGCGCATTGCGAGATCGATTTAACCACATATATGTATATGTAAACCATTATGTGGCTCTAACATGAGGTAGCAACCATGTTGTTTAATAAAACCGTTCTTCAATAAGTTTGACACGCTCACTTGTTCCAAGACTCCTCGTCTTGTGGCTCCAAACAGCAACTGACCACGAGATACACTATAACGCTGTTTTAATTTAACTGGTCATTTGTGTTTTCAGACCTTTTTATTTTTCTCAAAAGTGCCCTCAAAATGTGGGAAACGCTGTTAAAGAGACCCATAACTCAAAAATTTTCCGGGGGAGCATACCCCCGGACCTCCCCAGAAATGTCTCATCACAAATTTTTTTTGGACGGCCAGTTTTGGAATCCTGGCTAAAAGCCTGTTTCAATTATATGTTTTGGATTTCAAAAGCAAACTGAAACTGATTATAAACAGTACTGCACAGTATACTGTACCTTCCTCTAGGCCAAGTTGATATGCTAAGTTTTGCAGACCACGGACTTTCTCCATTAGCTGAGCAGTTGTTAAACTTCCAAACTCTGAACAACATAAATAATAAATTAAAAACGTTTGATCGTAAACTAACTGTACATAAAATGTACTGTAGATGCAATCTGCAAAACATCATGTTTTTAATATCTCACAAACCTTGAAGTAAATCCATGTCATTATCTTCTAATCCAGTAGACAACTTAGTTTGCCCTGTTGAACCTGGATAAGGCTGTAATAAATTTATATCAAAATTAAAATTAAAAAAAATACTTTAAAAATCCAATTGATGATTAAAACTGTCAGATTAGCCACAATCATAGAACCTAGAATTAAATAATATTTAAAACATGAGCAGGAGTGTTTTATCAGATATAAAACACGAGGTGAAGTCTCATGTTTTATATCTGATAAAACACGTTCTGCAAGTGTTTTGAATGGCTTAAAAAACGATCACCATTTGGTAAGTTCGTTGGCGTAGTAATTTTGAAAAATGACGTTGTCTAAGGCAAGAAAATCAAAGCTAAAGTTTATGTAAATCAGGAGCATGTGGTTATGATTTTTCTTTGTGTTTTCCTCATGAATTATTAATGAGTTTTTAAATTGATTGAAAATACAACAAAACTGCCAAAGCTGTTAATAAGCTGCGATTTATGTTGAACGACACATCCCCTAGATTGTCAGGGATTAGCTAGAGGAGTATAGAAAACTTAAGAACAAAAGTTGTATACATGTACCACCTTGAAAAAAATTCTACTTACACTAGATCTTAATTCGGCAAAATCAGACACACCAGGCACTAGGTTTAAAACAAAAAAAATGTCAAAAAATATTATTATCACCATATTATTATTATTTTCATATTTACTTGGTCTTACACCAGTGGCACCAGACATTGCACTACTTCCCACAGCATATCGATGGCAGGTTACGAGTCCAGGACCTTCCTCAGGATTCCTGATGTTCCCTCCTGTTTATTTTCAGCTTTACCATTATTATTGGTTTTACGCACAACAAATCTAACTTTACTGGTAATTAGCCTTGTCACCAGGTCACAACAAGGGACCTTAGATTTTCAAGGACCTTTCTCAAAATTCTCACTGTCCCTAGTAAAACTGAGGATGACTTTCATGCTATTATTTTTTGTTGTTATTTTATTATTAGTATTAATACTATTATTATAATTAGAACAATTATTAATATTATTATTAATAATTAATGTATGTCAATAAACCATAAACCTGGAAGAGTGTGCTGTAAAAATTAAATATTATAAAAGAAATTGCTTTGTCGCAACTCGCAAATATGTCACAAATTTCTCAAATGTTTCCACATGTCGTCTTCAACTTACTTTGGTCAGGCCATAGATCAGGAGATGAACGATCAAGTCTTTCAAAACTCAACAGTCCTTGTAATGTTGGGTCCAATTCTAAAGTCAAAACATAACACATCATTTTAATAGGCAAATATGAAAATATACAAAGTCACTGGTTGATATTAATAACTTTGAAAGGTACAAAAATCAGTTCCACGGAGAGATATATTGAAACACTTACCAGAACTAGGTGAAGTGATATTTCTAGCCATGGTTTTGGAACAAACGGAGGACTTTTCAAACAGCAATAAATACTAAAACCAAAATCTAATGTCTACTGAAAAAAGAATAGCGTGGACGCCATCTTGAAATTAACCGCCAATTAGCAATTTAGTACCCAGTCCTCTTCTTTGGTTACCAACCGGTGACGCATGTGGATAAAATATTTATTATATTTATTTATATATTTTTTATTTTTTTATTTTTTTATTTTTTTTTAGCATGTGGATAAAATATTTCTTTCTGAATAGAAATACAACTTTCTATTTTTATTTTTTTTATATTTATAATTGTATTTCTATTCTGTGTCTGATATATATTTATAATTGTATTTCTATTCTGATCACAACCGACACAGTTCACGAGTTTAATGCTACTCAAAAAATACCGCCATTTTTATTTTTTACTACTGATACCATGATAACATTAGTTTGCACTATTTAGAGTCAATACCATGTGTGTGTGGACTACAATTAACTATATTACTCTTTCAACCATGCAATCAGTAATTTTTCCACTGTACAAGTATAACTATTATAAGTATAGGTAATAGCATGGTTTCGAGTGCAATTTGGAAAAAAACATGCACGAGTGAGTTTTTCAAAGACTATCAAAATTGCACGAGTCCGAACTCCGAAGGACGAGTGTTGTTTGAGGTCTTTGAAAAACTCACGAGTGCGTGTTTTTTTCAAATTGCACGATAAATCATGTTATTACTTATTAATAATATACATGAAAAAATTTAACATAAAGAGAATCTTTCCAATCAAAATGCTTTGTGTAAATAACATACATGAAAAAATTTAACAGGAAGAGCTTTTTTCTAGTCAAAAATGATTTTTGTACAAATTTAAAAAAATAAAAAATTTGCACTGTATTTCCTTTTTTCTGCATTGTATTTCCTCAAAACTGCACTGCTCTTAGCCAATCAGAATTGAGAAATTTTTTCATGTATATTATTACAAATGTGATATATTGTACATGTAGTTAAAAAACTCATAAATAATTCATGAGGAAAACACAAAAGAAATCAATACCGTAGCAGAGGTTGTAAATCGGATACAGAATCGTCCTGATTTACATAAACTTTAGCTTCGATTTTCTCGGCTAAAATAGAGTATATCGCTAAAATAGTTGGTGAACTTGATTACTTAGATGCATTTGTATTTTAAGAAAGATTCGCAGCCGATCTGTATCTGATTTACTACGGCTCGCCTGCGGCTCGCCTTGTAAATCAGATACAGATCGGCTGCTCATGCTGTATCTATTACTTATAACTGCTGAAATCCTTCGCTACTGTATCTTGGTTTCATGCTATTTTTCAGAAAATTGAGCATTTAACCATGCCAATCCCCACTTTAAGTTAGTTAGCATAAATTTCAAGGCTTTAGTCCAGTGCTCTTCTGAATTAAATTGTATTCTAAAAGCACAAAAGCAGAACAATATTAGTATAAAATTTACAAATCTACTATTATAGATTATAGTTGGTGTGCAACCAATCCCTTGAGATTTGAAGCACAAAGATATTTTCGCCATGTTGGATGAAATTATAATTGCAGATGATGAAAAACTTTTGTCAAATTCATCCAACATGGCGACAATGACGTAACGTGCACACCAGCAATACTACAATACATGTAGTAGTGCAAATGAGCAATTACAGATTACCAAATGGGTTTTTTCAGAGACACAAATACAAGCCAGAACTCATTAAAAACTATTTTAATGCAAAGCCAAAAGTTTAAATCGTATATGTACATGTTGTTTGTCATGAAGTTAATCAAGTAATTTTAAAAACGAGGCAATTGTATATGCCCGGTGAATTTTCCCCATCTCAGAACCTGGTCCTATAACATTAACAATAAACACGGAAATCATAAAAGTATAGACAGGTATGAGGTATTCTATAAGTTTACCAAGATATTGACTGATACTGTAAGCGTGTGAGTTGTGAAGAGTGGCTAAACTAATGCCTGCATTGATATTCAAATCTGAACTTAGTAGTAAGTACTCAGTAGTGTATGTCTGGAAATCAGTTTTTGACCTTTCTCAAAATACCAAGAATTTTGGCTTTCACAATATTTATACACATACATTTACTGCCATATATAAACGGTCTTACTCAACCTCTAACAAGAAAACATGACATAAAGGTCAGCAACAAACCAATTAAGATGTTATTAAACGAGTTCCCGTAACCGAAGCACAGACCACCTTCTGCAGAACAGACCAATGTTGTTTACCAAATACCATGTCGTGATTGTTCATGGAACTATATTGGCGAAACTGGACGATGTTTTAACATAAGGAGAAAGGAGCGCGTAAGGAGTGTAAAGAATTATATGAAGGGATTAAACAATGCCAACCATGCATGGACAAATGAGCACGCTATTGATTTTGAAAATGGAAAAGTTATCGACAGAGGAAATTTTAGAATTAGAAAAACTTTAGAATCTTGGTACACACCATGATTACAAACGAAGCCGACAATAACTCTAACCGGACAATACGCCACTCTCTTGAAAAAACAATACATACCGCCTTTATGTAATGCCATTTTATTCATACCTAGCATAGTTTCTTCTGTCCTGTATTATATATATATATATATATATATACAAAGTATGAAGTATAGTTTTACCTTAAAGTCTTCGCTACCAGAGGTTTCACCCTAAACGGGATCATCACATATATATATATATATACATGATGAGCTGTAGTACAGCGAAACACCGTGTCTGTAGATTGAACTATATATATATATATATATAATTATATATAATTATATATATATATATTGGTCCTTTTTCCACTTATCTTTAACCCGTCGAACGCTACAGTCTGGTAGTCGAAAGCTTGTTCAATAAAAACTATTTGAACAGAGAGCGTTTTTTCTCATTTTCTCATACATTTATTATTTACTGATTAAATGGTCCTTCCCTAATAAAAGACATACTTTATAGAGTAAGATCCCCCAGTGCCACTTGAATCATAAATCTTTCCATTCTCCATCCTAAACACAGAGAGTAAAAATATATACAGTCTCCAAAAACCAACATGATTAAAGGCAATAATTTTTTTACACAAACAAAACAAGATTATTTTAAGTGTACCTGTATGGTAAACAGAAGCGCTTGTCAACTTTTTCTACCTCCTCTTTAAACTAAAATTTAAAACAGAAATCACAATTATATCAAGCAACGAAACGTCAGTCAATAAAATTTGATGTGTTTGATTATTGGTTTCTTGTTTGAATTCAACAATGCCTCTTTTAAGAATAGTTTGCTGGGCAATAATCTTTTTAACCAGATTTCGATTTACGCCTGGTGCTTCAATTGCATCGATTATATCAATTATATTTATATCAATTACATGTACACTACACAAATCACTAGAGCTTCTTTTCCAGAAAGAAGGTTGTTTCGAAAGTTTACGTCCAGCTCAGGAGTGTAGTGTAATAAAAGTGTGAATGCAATAAACAAATTATATAAGATAAACAAAATTGTTTTTTAGACGGAGTGTATTCTGATATTATCATATTCATTTTACACTAAAAAAATAACATCTTGTTTAACTCAAATCGTTTATTTCAAGGATGAAATTATGTTAAAACATATTATTTATTACCTATTATAACTTACCTCTTGAAGACAATCTAGAAATGCCACCATGCCATGATCAAATCTTAAAATCAAAAATAAAATAACAATGGCATATTAAGTAGCTCCAAGACTGAGTGAAAGTAAAATATGGTCTAATTAACTGCAATTACCTGTATCTGTAAATTATATATATATAGTTAGTTATACTTAGTATAGTTATATAGCTTTATCGCATTAACTTATATCTCGGGTCTGCTGTAATTGGCTAATCGCTGTTGCGGATCCCCTGCCATCGTTACTGGCATTTAGTTTGTATTATAGTCAGTTTCAGCTTGCTTTTGAAATTCGTTTGTCAACATTCGTTGGAAGGTTGGGAACTTGGTACGGAAGTTCGTCGTGAAGTTCAAATTTAATAAGCTTTGAATTTAATTCCTTTGGTAAAATCACGGAGAAAAAGATTATTTGTTGTATAGAATATAATAATAGATACTTGGTTAAACATGCAGAAACAAATTGCCGACTTAAATTTGTATTTACCTCGCAACGTAGTTCGGAACATTGCAAGGTAAGTTCGGAATGTTCATTTCAATTATACGTATCGGATTTCAAAAGCAAGCTGAAACGGACTATAAATATAGTAACTTTTCTACGTTGTTATCTGTACATAAACATTTTTTATCTGGCAAAGCTAATAAAATAAAAATAAAATAAAAAGTAGGCCTGATAAAAAAAGGTAATTACAGTCAGTACCAGTACAGGGTGCCTGTGTTGAACTGTGGCGGGGGGGAAACACGAGCCGAAACCTAAGTCCTAGCATACTGTACTTAGTACGATTACTTACTTTGTATCCCAGAAGAAACGAAACCCTCCCGAAGCATACCTAAGATTGATAATAAAATAATAAACAAGTGAATTTAGAAAACTAATAATAAACTCTTGAATATGCTAGCCCAGTATGGTCTCCATATAAGAAACGAAATATAAATAAAATTGAGCAGGTGCAACGCCGAGCTTCTCGGCTTATCTTAGGTCATGAGGTTGATTATAAGTCTAGACTTGAACAACTTCATCTTTTACTTTTGTATATGCGCCGTAGGGAAATCATAGATCTTGTTTTCCTCTTTAAAATTATTCATGGCTTAGTTGATATACCCGGTGGTTTTCTTTCTTGGAAAAATACGGGTCGCTGTTTGCGTAACAGTGATGATATGACACTTATAGTGCCCTTCGCCCGTACTGATGTTTTTAAGTTCTCATACTTCGTCCGTGTTACACGTCTATGGAACTTGCTTCCTTATTCTATACGTTCTATTCAGCAATTATCGTCCTTTAAGAGGCAACTTTCTCTGTATTACTTTAAACTCTTTCCTATTGCTTTTAATCCTTAGTTTTCTTAGTAATACTTGTTGTAATATAATTGTAATTATTATTCTTATTTTTGCATGTTTGATGTTCTTTGATACTATATCAAATGCTGTATTTGTAATCGGGTGACCATTCTTGAGGGAATCTTGAATTGTGTTTATGGTATACCCTAATACATTCAATTGTTTTTGTAATATATAATTGATATGTATCGAATTTTAATAAATCATAAATCAATACAGTTGAATCTTTTGTGAGTATAACCATACTTATTGTCAGGCAAGGCAGGGGCTTATGAGAAATCTAGTAGTAAGTTCCTTTACTACATACAGTGGTAATTCTTTTGATTTATCATCCAGACTTTCCAAATAAGAATGATTGCCAAATGGTACAAGACGATATCTGGAAGAAAATCACACTTCTGTGTAAAACACATATACAGTACAGTACCTTCTTGTAAAATACCTTGCCTGTGCTGCAGATCACTAAATTGTAATACTGTAAATGTAATATTGAAAAATTATACCTGTAGTTACTGTTGCACTGTCATAAAGTAAAGAAAGTGAAAATAGCTGGCTGTAATAATGAAAGTAAATAAAAACCTTTTAAAAGTGAGATTCATCTTCCTTGCTAACGAATGTAAAAGAAGTACTGTTTGACCCCAAGCTGCATTAATCTCAGTCCATTCTACCTGAAAAGAATAATGTTAAAACAAATAAGTTTTCCTCTGCCCAGGCTGGCAAAAATGATAATTATGTAATCAATAACTGACTTACAGGTACACTTGGTAATCTGCCAAGTCTAAAGTTATTAATAGTACCAAAATGCCCTTTATACCTAGAAGAATAAAAATGCACTACAGATGACTATATCAAGCTACTGTATAGTCCATTTGTATAATTAATAAAGGCAATAACAAATGGAATGACATTTTTAAAAGTCTTACCAAATATTAAAAGTACTGTTGAAGACATTTGTTTTCTTAAGTTTATCCAACTGCATTTGAGCATAGTGAAGTTGATTATCAACACTAAAAATTTATTGTCAAAAAAAAAAGGATTGAATTTCAACATCAAAAGTTATATCTACTGTATTGTACAGTACAGTACACATATATTGTACACAGTATATAAAACAATTTTTTTTCAAGAATGGGCAGTGAGAATTTTCATATTATTGTTGTGTTAAATCTTGAGTCTTGTCATTACAAAATTTATTGCTATTTAATATAAAAAAAATGCCAGCAGCATATCATAAACCTTTGTTGTTCTTCTTCAAATTCCAGCAGTTGTTTCTGGCATTCATTATATTGTACCCAATATTTCTCTTCTTCCTGATCAAGCCTCTCTGCTTCCTGTTTCTGTTCTTTAATAGACTCTTCCACCTTTGTACGTTCAACTTCAATTTTTTCCAGTTCCTTTATAAGTTCAGATTCTTCTACCTTCAGTGACTCAAGTTCTTTGGTTAAGCATTCAGTGTCATCATTCTTGTCAGTGCCAAGTTTATCTAAGAACTCTTTGTAATCCTTTAGTTCCTCTGTTGTCACTTTAAGTTGGTGATCCAACTGATCTAGTAAAGTATCTGTGCATTCCTCACATAATGGATGATCAATATCTGATTGGGCAGACATAATATCAAACAATTGGCTTGTCACCTAGAATAAAAACATGAATCTAAGTCCAGTATTAGAACTAGAAAAATACTGCAGATTCAGCTTGAGGTTCAAGCCCTTGGCCAAAACTGTCAGGATCTCTTTCCTTTCATGGTAAATCATCTAGCTGGCATACCTTTTTGAGTCCAAACACTTGGCCCGGTTAAAAGGTTAATACAGTACCATATTTCAACTTCTGAAACATGTTATTCACTTACCTTGAGTCGATGACTGAGATTGTCAGATCTGACATTCTGAGCATCAATTAACGTAAAACCATTGCCATCAACAGTATTTGAACTGAAACATAAAATCATTGACAGTTAACTGACTATATCAAAAATATTCTTTACTACTGTAGTACTGACACAACATAATACTGTTATTAACTTAACTCACCTTTGAGAGCCAATTGTTCGCCTCACCACCTCACTAGTCACCTCTGCTGCATCTTCCTGACAATAAAGTTATCAATATTTTAGTTTATATATAGTCTATCTATGATAATGTAATTACTATAAATACTAAATAATCAAATCCACAGAGATCATATAAATACTAGAGGGGGCATTGGCAGGAAAATTTGGTAACCACATGGCAGCCGCCATTACCTATGATATTTCAGTCAATTGGTTGGCAAATGTAGACCCAGTCCTTTGCCAACCAACGCACCTAATGTATGGCTCCAAAATATTCCAAGATGGCGGCGTTCAATTGGTTACCCACGGTTGACTGAAATTAAAATAGGATGCCCCCTCTAGTATTTATATGATCTCTATGATCAAATCATTGTATATCCAATCAGGCCAATTTTTGAAACATTGATCGACTCAGCAAAGCCTGACCATTATAACCAATTGATGTTTTTATTGATATTTATATGGATCGATGTTTCTTGGGTACTGATGTCATAGTGATTAGTGTAACCAGCACTGAGAAAAGACCCAGAGTACGTACTGGTTGTGCATATGTATCAACAAAATATGCTGTTTACAAGTCTGAGTTTTCCACAGATTACAAACATGAGTTTCTGCTTTCGAGAGCAAAGCCTCATCTTTATAATACAATACTGTATTACAAAAACAATATCCTATATTATTTTATGCCACCACTAGACAATTATTGGAGAACCCTTGGCCAGGGCCACCAAGAAGTATTGTGGGGGCCTGGGGCAAAATATTGGTTCACAGACTCCTGATGACATCAACACCACTGCCAAATGTTTTGCACATGCATGACATCCAAGCTCGCAACTCAAAAAAAGAGTGGGAAATCACAAAAGTTACAAAGGTCCGACACAAAAGCTAAAATTATAAGCATACTACCAAAAAGATAAGATTTGTGCATGGCTTCTTTGTCAATATCGTAACATATTCTGAAATGCCCCCTTCGTAATTTTCATTAACATTTTTTAAAACACAAATGAATAGTCGAGTCTTCCTTAGTTTTCACTGTCTGGTTGTTGTCACCACATCTACGGTAGTTCCCACTTCTCTTGCAATGTTTACTCTAGCGAATTCACGCATGCGCAAACATTTGGCAGTGGTGACAGTTGATGACATCATATGTTCTAGGGCCATGTTTACGTGTTTTCTTAGGGGGGCTCTCAAATTGGGGGCCTGGGTCAACTTGCCCACACCTCCCCCCCTGACAGCCATACCGTACCCTCAGCCATCCTAACTACGGTAATGTCCCAATCAATTCCAAGTGTGACCATGCCCCCCCCCCAGCATTTGACGGGCATTCTATGATTCACCTGTTCCCAGGGTCGGGCATTTGCCTCTGCAGGTCATCCCCGGGGTGGGGAATTTGTTGAAGTGCCTAAATAGTATATACTTGCCTGTTATTTTCTTGAAAAGTAACCTGGCAAAAGTAAGTACTGTAAGTCTCTACTCAATTACAAAAATTCTATCTTTTATAAAGGCACACCAGTAACATATTTCATATAGACTTATAGTTCTAATACATGCTCTTCCACTTCTCTAGCTTTTTTATATAAAAATATGACATATTTCAGCAAATTTTTGCCATAAAAATACCACTGACTCACAAGCACCAAAAATGTTGCATGTCTACTGTTCTTTAACCGTATTATAAAATACACCATGCACATGTGACTGCGATCAATCATGGCGGATTTACAGGAGTTTGAGCCTGGGGAATGATGTGCAATTTGTGGCTTCCTGGCTTCGGGAAAAAGGCTTGGATAACTTTTAGTTGAGACGTTTGAAAGTAGTTTTTGACCTTTATTTTATAAATTGTATATGTTTATGTTTAATAATATGGATGGTCACGGCCACTTCAGTTGTCTGACAATATAAACATCCGCTTCTTTAAATTCCCATGGGTGGGGCATTTGCATCAATTTCAAGACCCTCTGTGGGGATTTTGTACAGCTAAGCTGACCCCATGGTGGGGCATTTGCAATACTCTAACGCAAAAATGTCAAATGCCCGGGGGGGAGGAATGATCGCGCTTGGAATTGATTGAGACATAAGCAGCAATGGGTTAACAAATTAACTCATTCCTGCCTAAGCCTGACAAAAACGGGCCCTTTATTACAGAAATATATACTTGATTAGGACTTGTTTTTTTAGTGACCGAAGTTTGACCTGACTCGGAGGCGACCAGCGGTAAGCTTGGAAGTGGGACTATAAAAAATTTAAAATAAAATGGAAATAAGAAACAGCCTTCTTCAAGAGTTGGTGTTTATTATTTCATTAATAACGATATATAAAAACGTACTTACGCGTTAGTTCTGTCAATGTTTCATCGTCGATGGAACTGAAAGAGCTTTGGTCAAGACGCAACGGTTGAGAGCATCTTTGGCAAACAAAACTAACTCTAGTTGTTCCTCTGAAATTACTGGTCATCTTCAAAAGACTCTTAGCTATACGGGGAAGCTGTTTTACATTTTAAATAAAGCTTCACAGGAGTAGAAATTGGCAATATCAACTCCATAATATAGGTCCTTTTCTTCGACGACTATTTTGATCATAAATTTCGAAAATTTCCCCTCCCCCCGGACTAAGAGAGCCCCAGTCCCCCAAGAGCAAGGCGGCGCCGCGGCGATCATAAAGATGGCCGCCATTTTAAATTATTTCATGTGTTTTAGGTTGAAGCAATTGCATGACGTACATGTATAACGAGATATTTTTATCCCTATCAAATTATGATGAAATAAAATGGCAACAGTTCTTGAAAAAGATGGTAGTGATTATTAAAAATGTGCATTGAGACACTTGCATTTTGCCCTGCAAGAGTGCCCCAGAATGCAGGAAATGGCATTGCCAGATTTGAAAATTTTGATATGAAAATGTTACCCCATTTATAATTATTGTTTTGGGGGAAAGTTATACAGTTACTAACAAAAAGGTCACTCAGACAACGATAAAAATAATTATATGCACAACCATTTTTTCAGTTTGGACAAAAATTTTCTTCAAAAACGTGATAACATGCGCTATTAAAGACACAATTTTAAATTTTAGATTTTCTTTAAAAGTGTTGTCAGAATGCAGGAAATGCCATTTCAGGCACCCAAATTTCAAAAATTTTCCGGGGGACCATGCCCCCGGACCCCCCTAGATATGTGGACCACAACTTTGACTAAGTCAAAAAAAATCCTAGATCCGCCCCTGGTTTCCAATTTCGTTTCTGCGTAAGAGTTTTTTTCATTTAGGAACACAAGAACGAGGTTCGGTCTATTAACCATTTCTGAAAAGGTTGTGGGTCAAAAATAGAATAAGTTGCTCCTCTGGTTTAGACAAAAATCAGTTATAAAAATATTTATCACTTTGATTGAAATTCGGTTTGATTTGGAATAGGCCTGTCAGGTCACTTCGTAAAAATTTAATAACCATTATTAAAATTCTATTTTTGTCCACCAACATATTTTGCGAGTTCTAAGGATTTTTTTAACTATTAAAAATTAAATTGCAAATTTGCATTGCAAATACAACGCTCAGTCATGCCTTAATACTTGTGCTTCAATTTCATTAAAGCACAGATTCTTTAATCATACTCAAGCACGGTTGCCAAATTTTTGAAATTCTAAAGCCACATTAAAGAATACAAAAAATTGAACAGCTTGGAATATCATTTCGCAAACGTAAACTTTATATTCAGTTTACTCAAAATCTCAAATTGAATATTAAAATCTTGAAGTACTCTTTGTTCATATGTTTTAGGGATTTACATCCACTCATTCACTACCAAGGAACTCGAAACTAAATACTGCATTCAGCTTTGCCATGACCATTATTTAATATGGAGTTTCTTATTAGTGAACGAGTGGATCAGATCACATGATCCCGAGATAACACATGATCCCGAGATAACACGTGAACAAAGAGTGCTTTATCCATAAATTAGTACAGGTAATCTACAGTATATCAGGTTAAACTGATCAGTTACAGTGCATACGATATGACTATCAATCTGTATCATGCATGTCTGTAATAATAGACTGTTCAGATCAGTTTGGAACAACTCAAGTCAAAGACTCCAGTTTCAATTTTCAGCACCTCGACTCAACTTCAGAAAAGATGACTCAACTCAACTGAAGAAATGTGAGATAGCAGAAAAATTCTCAAAAAATTATGAATACAAAATGATTTTAGAAGTACGCAGAAATTACTGAAACATAGTCTGAGTACATTTTTCTTTATCTTTTAGAAGTTTCCTCTTTTTTGCTTAGATTAGATTTGTCTTTTTCTTTTCCCTCTGAGCTTTCGTTTTCTTTTGTGTCCTTGTCTTTCTCCTTTTCTTTATTTTTATCCTCTTTCTTTCCAGTTTCCTCCCGCTCAGCATCACGGTTGGACACCTTGTTGTTAATGAGATTATGTAACGCAATAATCACACGGACTATGGATGCAGTATAGATTACAAGCATCTGATCATTGGTCTTGACTGATGTTGCCTTGACAAACTCCTCAATATTCAGATCAGGGAGTAAGTTAAACACATCTTGCAGATGGTAGATAATCATGTGGTTTACAGGTAGTTTGCCAGTAGCGACTTTTTCAAGATAATTCCGAATATCTTGTAGATGTTTGTTTAGACCTTTGAGGGACATTAGTTGACTTGTTATACGCTGTGATAAGGTTCCAGCTGTCATATTCCTTATATCACTAAAATTTTTAACACAAATATAGTTGAAGTACTTGATGATAAAGTTGCCATACAGTAAAAGTGGTCATAAATGACAGAGTTGTGAAATCACAACAGCCATATTTATCTTGATTGGTTAATCATACCGTAATAAATGTTCCACTCCAACTTCTTCTGCCTCTTCGGCTCCTATCTCACTGGGGACATGTTCAAATGTTTTACTAGTTGGTGATCCATCCTATAATAAATATATTAATTTTATAGTTATGCATGTAAATACTAGGCAAGCCGGCAAAGAGTTGTTGTGTTAATGTATTTCTAATAGTTATAGTATAAATACATGTACAGTAGTTATAATTGGGGTAATTGTATTTATAACAATAACCTTTAGTGCAATTTGAACAGTGTTTAGGAAATCAACTTAAAATAATATTAAAACAATATTAAAAATATTTCTCAGAACTTGGGACTCAAATCCACTAATAATTGACGGCACTATGTACTATTATATGTATGATATTGATGCACAACGCTACGTAATATATATATATATATATATACAGTATGGCACTCAACTGACATCATGAACTTCTTCAACAGCAACATATGCCTCAGTAGGCAAGCCAAGATCTTTGGGTTTAGCATCAATTATTACTAATACCTAAATAAGAAAATTCAGGATGTTTTAACTGAGCTTATAAAAAAACAAATTTATCGAAAGTTCTGCTCAGATACTCAAGTTTACTGCACTTACAGAATTATTGCAGTATCTTTGCACCAATTCATTTATTTTTATGTCATTTTGGTGTAATTTTGGTCCTGTATGATACCATCCTACAACTTTTTCACGAGCTAAAGAAATGTAAGAATACACTAAGATGAAGAAAAGACTGACAATAAAAAATTAAGAAATAACCATATACATGTACTGCACACCTATTTTTTCATTTATAATCAGGGTCCGAATTAAGGCTTCGCAAATTGCAAATTCCGAAGCAATTTTTTTAATTTCTGAAAACTGCGAAGCAGTTCTTAAAAAAATTGCGAAGCTCCTCTTTAAAAAATGTTGCGTACCGTATACGTAGCTTAACCTCAGTCTTTACAATGTACTGTAAGTCTGTAACATCTCAAAACGCAGCGTAACGTCTTGAAGTGTAGTGTAACTTCTCAGAAAGTAGGGTAACTTCTCTGAAAGCATGGTAACTTGTTAGTAGGTAACTACTACTTGGAACGTACAGTAGTGTAACTTTTCTGAACATACTACCATTTGCGTTCAAGCGTTTAGCGTTTAGCGAATAACTAGTTGTTTTCGAGTTTTGAAACAAACGTTGTCCAATGACAACTATACGTCTGACAGATCAAATCAATAACGAATAGGGGGTGTAACTTTCCATTGTCAATACTTGTCATCGTTCTTTTTACACGGCAGCGTTTGCTTGGCATAACTTGTCTAGTTGTCTTTGGTTTAATTGTGAGAATTGGAATGATCAGCGAACGCAGATCGTCTGATAAGGGTAGTTCACTTCAATATGACCGGCCAAACGCATTTATTTTGTATTCCATGTTTGCCATGGCCCGTGAAAAAATATCAACGCAACGTTGAAACTTGATACGGAAGCAATAATAACGGAAAGTTACACCCCCTATTCGTCATTGCTTTGATCTGTCAAACGTATAGTTGTCATTGGACAACGTTTGTTTTAAAACTCGAAAACAACTAGTTATTCACTAAACGCTTGAACGCAAATGGTAGTAACTAATTCTTCCAACTTCGCACATATGATATTTGATGGTATATATCATGTGGGGATTTTACATATTTAGGATATTTGGAACCTTCTGAGAAGATCTGTAATATATCTTCTTATGATGTCAAAAGGGGAATCTGTAAAGTGGTTTGCATATAGACAAATTCCTCTTTCGACGTCACTTCCGTCAACTTTAACGGCAAAAAATTCCATGACGATGAAATTTTCGCCGAGAAGATATATTACAAATCTTCTCAGAATGTTCCAATTAGTATAAATATGTAAAGTCCCTGAGGATGACATAGGCACTTTAAGTGATTCGTCATGTATTAACTTGTCTTGGAGAAAGAAGTAATGGTTGATTGAGAGACAATGGAGAGGGGAGTACAGTAAATACTGAAAAAAAAGAAGCTGTTTTGAAGCGTTAATTCGGACCTTGTTATATGTTTAAGGGGGAAAACCCAGCTTACAACTACAAAAATTCACTTACCATTTACTTTCTTAAACATTGTGTACATATTCTCCAAGTAGTCATGGTCTAAGAACCAAACATCCAGGTCACGTTCATCTTCATCAAAAGGAACTGAAAAATAATTTTAACATTAGATTACAGTATTTCAAGAAATGATTTAGGTTAGCACATGAAGACTTTTCAACCTGGATGGCAATGCTATAAAGAAAATTGGAAGTAATTTAAAACATGTTGGAATTTAATATGAAAAAGCTGACTGCCCCAACTGGGAATCGAACCCAAGGTCTCTGATTCAATGCATCAAAGCTCTGACTACTGAGCTATTCGAGATATGGTCAGGACAGTCAGAGATGGCAATGTGTAAAATATACAAATCACTGACTGTCCTAACCATGTCTCAATATATCTATTCTACTCTACTCTACTCTACTCTACTCTACTCTACTCTACTAGTCTAGTCTAGTCTACTCTACTCTACATGTACTCTACTCTACTCCACTCCACTCTACTCTACTCTACTCTACTCTACTCTACTCTACTCTACTCTACTCTACTCTACTCTACTAGTCTAGTCTACTCATCTCTACTCTACTCTATAGTACACTGTACTCTATAGTCTACACTGTACTCTATACTCTACTCTGTACTCTACTCTATACTCTACACTACTCGTATTCTCCTCTCCTCTCCTCTATACTATACTCTATAGTCTATACTATACTGTACTGTACTCTATACTGTACTCTATACTGTACTCTATACTCTACTCTGTACTCTACTCTATACTCTACTCTACTCGCATTCTCCTCTCCTCTATACTATACTACACTTTATTATATAAAATAGAGTGTTTTATTGATTTTTCCACCACTAATAAAAGTGATAATCTCACATGTGCGATTATTTATGATAATTGCACATGTGACGACTATCACTGAATCAGCATTAATTATAGTTTAATGCAATTTTTGCATGGCAATAGGACAATTTTTTTATATAATAAACAGAACAATACATGGATGATTGGAAATATGAAATTTATTTCTCGTGTTGACCAGGATATCCCACTCATTCGCTTCGCTCACTCGTGAGATATCCTGGTCAACACTCAAAATAAATTTCATATTTCCGCACATCCATCTATTATTCTCTATATACTCTATACTCTATACTGTACTCTATACTATACTGTACTCTATACTGTACTCTACTCTAGACTGTACTCTACTCCACTCTACTCTACTCTACTCTACTCTACTCTACTCTACTCTACTCTACTCTACTCTACTCTACTCTACTCTACTCTACTCTACTCTACTCTACTCTACTCTACTCTACTCTACTCTACTCTACTCTACTCTACTCTACTCTACTCCCCTTCACTACTTTAAATAACAAACCATTATTATTACCGGCAAAACTGTTTGACACATCCAATACTCCCTTACGGTTAGCCCCAAGTAAAACTCCAACCACTCTCTTTTGACTTCCAGCCGTACTGACACGATTAAAATGGTCTACAACGCTAAGTAGAACAAGGGGGTGAACTACCACTTTAGAAATGCTTTCTCCTGACGCTGGCATGGCGAAATAAATTCAAAAAATCTAGTAATTTGGGAGAGAAACTAAAACTTTTTAGAAATTTAAATTTGAACGTCTTAATATTGAATAAGTACATGTGGAAACTATTGCGCATGACTGTGGACGAAAAGTAATCCACGCGGGACGCCCGCGAGTGTACCACGATCCTCGCGTGTGATATAATTTCTCGGTTTGTTTACGTACAGTACCGTTTGTGAATTGTGTTTTATATATTGTTGTTGTTTTTAAGACAGTAAAATTGCAGTTTATGTGAAATCCAGATAACTTTCTCGACTGGAGTTTGGTAATCATGGGTAACAAGGTTGATACGATGTCGGCTCATATCGATACGGCGAAGAAAACGCGCGTCTTTTCCTATGTTGGGAAAAAATGCATGGAGGTTTGCAGATATTTGGTTATTTTTTTATATGATGTAAAAGACTCTATAGCTTGATTTGGTGATCGCTTAATATATAGACAGATCTTTGCTAAAACAATCCTAGACAGATGATGACAGAGATGGTGTATGTAATTTGTTGTGATACACGAGAAAAACAACAGTAGATTATGTATCAGTCAAATTCAAGCGTGCCCATCCCCACCCCCCACCCCCCCGGGCCGACCCCCTGGCATTTGACAATTTTTGGAAAATTGGTGCCAATTCCCTGCGGTGGGGATGAAAAACAGGTGAAAATGCGCCATGGTGGGGCCAAAAATCTGTGGCAGATTCCCCACCCAGGGGAAATTTGTACTGTACTGTACTTTTACCTTTTGCTGAACAATTCACAATATAAAAGTCAGCATTTTATTATGAGTACTTATTTCAAACACCTCTACTAAACTGTCCAGGCATTTGCTTTTCAACCAAGATGCAACAAACTCTTCCATAATCGAGGGCAACAGACAGTTCAAACTACGCATTGAATCCCAATTCAATTACTGATACCCCCAATAGTGCTCCGTTGTGATGACATCACTATTTAGGTTTGTCCACCTTTACCCCATAATTCTTGCAGTCCAAACAATAGATAATATGGCTCATTTGCAATCATTTGAAAGTCAATTTTTGTTTGTTTGTCCACATTTTGTGCTATAAATTGCAGTTCGATGGTACGCTGTTGCCTTTCAGTGCTGAGCAAAAAGAACAATGCTCAGAATATTGGTATCATATTATATATATAATATATATATAATGCCCCACCCCCAGGCAAAGACTTGTTTTCAAATGCCCCACCCCTGGGAAGGTCCAATGTGTCAATGTTATAGGTCGTCCCATGTTAGAGTAGATCATTTAAACAGACCCAGACTCCGAAAGGGTGGAGTTGTGGCTATTGATTCTGTATGAACAAACAGACAAACAGATGAACTAGCACACTCACAGAACCTGGCCCCACACTCTGATCACCCATCCTAAAGGGTGGAGGGGTGGCTATTGATTCCACATCAACACATGAACAAATTAAACAGAGTAGCAGACTCAGGTCTAAAGAGCAGTGCCATCCAATCATCCATATTGATTCTGTCCAAATTACAAAGTAACTCAGACAGAATATAAAGTGCTAACTCGAGAGTTACGATCACACCACAATATACAACACTGCTAACTTGTTATGGTACCACAATATATAAAAAGTGCTGTTAACTTGTGACTTGTTCTTACCCTAATTCATACTTGTCTGAGGGTTTCCTGCGAGATAAACAAATTATTGTTCAGCATTAGTTGATCAAAATAAAATTCTATTTGATTATAACCGATGATGTATTTTTATATCATGTGACATCACCAGACCACTAGCCTAGAGTACAATCAGTAAAAACACACTGAAAATAGAATATCATTTTGCAGTTTAGCTTTTTGTTAATCAATTTAGGTTCCTGCTGCTGTGTTGAATCTTGCTCCTACTGTGAGAACAGTGGACTTCTCAAACAACAAGTTAAAAGCACTTCCAGTTGCAATGGGGAACTTTGTTGAACTCAAACAGCTTATTCTTGAACACAATGAACTTGGTAGGTAGTGATACTGTGATCACTAAGTTTAATTATATTGATTGACACATAAAGAAGTTAGAAGTTGGCCAAAACAAGTTAATAAAAATCCCAAATGTTGTAATGTAAATGTTGCAATGTAAATGTTGCAATTAAAATGTTGCAATGTAAATGTTGCAATTAAAATGTTGTAATGTAAATGTTGCAATTAAAATGTTGCAATGTAAATGTTGCAATTAAAATGTTGCAATGTAAATGTTGCAATTAAAATGTTGCAATTAAAACATTGCAAATTTAAATGTTGCATTGTAAATGTTGCAATGTAGATTAATTATACCAGCTTTCTGTACCATAGCTGATAGAATCTAACAATTCAAATAAAGTTATTATTACGTTGCATTGTAATTGTATGATCTTAATTGCATCCAATGATTCTGTAAATGTTGCGTTTTTCACAGCGGAGCTTCCAAAAGAACTTGCAAACATGAAGAAGTTAGAAGTTCTAAATCTTGGCTATAACAAGTTAACAAAAATCCCAACTTCTTACTCAAAATTAGCCAACTTAAAGTCAATTCACTTGAATGGAAACCAGATGGCAGTATTTCCAGAGTGTCTGTGTGGAATGAAAAATCTTAATCTTGTCGATTTATCGGATAATAAACTTCAAGAGCTTCCTGAAAACATGGAAAGCTTGCAGGCAATTGAACTGAATTTGAATAATAATCAGGTAAATAGCCTTCCTGGATCACTTGTAAAATGTCCTCGCCTCAAGGTGCTACGTGTGGAAGAGAATTTACTCGAATTGAGTTCAATAACAAGTGAATTGCTGGAGAACTCGCAAATCTCTCTCTTGACTGTCGATGGGAATCGATTTCAAATGAAAGAACTTTATGAACAAGATGGATATGATAAGGTGGGTAGCAAGTGCTCCGGAAATGGTAATAGTTATTGGTAGAAGCCGATAATCGGCAACATTCAGGCTGATCCTATCGGTTATCGCCCAATCACATCGACATAATTATATCGGCGGTCTGATAAATACTATAGTGAAATAAAAGTAGCGTGCTGCGTAGGTAGTGTTGAAACAACAGTCGAAATATAGTAAGGTTAGATATACTGGCGAAACAGAGAACGTAAAGCCTTAATCAAACGAGAACGCAAGTCATCGCAAGTTGGCAGTCAGAATTTCTGTGGCGGTCGTTTGAACACCCAAATTAACAAAATAAAGGTTTCATGAGTGTTTTAAACAAGTTTTAACTTTGTGAGATAGCGTGACTGCCACTTGCGATGACTTGCGTTCTCGTTTGATTACGGCTTTAAGCCCTCCCGCTATCTCAGCCTGAATAGTTTCCCGAAAATATCATGTACCGTGACAAAGTTAATTAAAAAAACTTGTTTAAAACACTCATGAAACCTTTATTTTGTTAATTTGGGTGTTCAAACGACCGCCACAGAAATTCTGACTGCCAACTTGCGATGACTTGCGTTCTCCCTTCATCAAGAGAGTGTCAAAGGGCCTTCGCTCGAAACGTTAGACTCCTACGTTCTCTGTTTCGGCAGTATATCTAACGTTACTGTATTTTGATAAATACTATTCTGGGTTTTATACTTGTGAATTTCATTTTCTTTGGAAAAACGCCAAGTTGTAGTGGATTCCCCAAAGAAACTGTCAAATTTAATTAATTTGATAAGGTGCACCATGTTTAACACGTCATATTTCTTGTTTGGTGAAACATTTTTTTTGTTTCCGACTTTCGTCAATCGTATTTCATTTCTCATATTTCAACTTAAACTCCGTCTTGCTGATGACTGATGGTTAATGATCACATTATCTTTGACAAACAATATACAATGTTATGTTTTGCTAGTGTTTCGCCACAAATTTCAGTGTCAGGAATTACTGTTGACAAATATCGGTAACCACCGATAAATCGGCTGATCAGATCGTAAATCGTATCGGAATTTATCGGATCGGTAAATTTGATTTTTCTTGATCGGATCATCCCTAGTTATTCGTGATGGTGATAGTATATTATAGTGATCATAATGCTAGTCCATCCTAGTATACTATAACTTCGTATGTTCTAAGGATTTTTGGTGAAGGAAAATTCGAGTGTAGAATATATACATTTTAAGACCAAACCGGGACCAGTTGCGAAAAATGCAACTACACAGGCCTTCCGGCAGGAATTGAACCCACGACCTTGCGATTCTAGTGCAATGCTCTCACCACTGAGCCACGGAGGGTGTTGCCGAGAGCTTGATCGCGAGTTCTGTATATATAATAAGGTGGTAATGCCAGGAGAGAATTGGGTATATTATACATAGCATGTTCTAAGGATTTTGGGTGAAGGAAAATTCGAGTGTAGAATATATACATTTTAAGACCAAACCGGGCCCAGTTGCGAAAAATGCAATAGCCTGGTGTTGGTGATGGTGCTATATAGACTGGTAGTGGTAGTGATCATTGACAGTGGTAGTGACAGTCATGCATATATAGTCATAGTCACTGTGCTGCTAATACAAATAAATATAGTGCTGGTAATACAGTATAGTGCTCCGAAAATAGCATTAAGGCCTGGCCAAACGCTTTCAACATTTCATTCAACATCGTTCAACATTGTTGAATTCAACCGTGATTCAACATGTTGAAAGCGTTTGGCCACCCCTGTTGAATGATGTTGAACGTTGTTGAATGGTGTTGAATGATGTTGAACGAAATTTGAACATGTTTAAATTTTCGTTCAACATGCGTTCAACAGTGTTGAACGATGTATTGTTGAACGATGTTGCATGAAATGTTGAAAGCGTTTGGCCAGGCCTTTATAGTTAACAGTGCTGGTGATAGTGACAGACTTCAGTCATATGTTAACAAGCCGTCAATGTTGTTTTGTTTTAGTACATGGAAAGGTACACAGCTACAAAGAAAAAATATATCTAATGATGTATTTGTACTTGAAAATTCACAACCTGATGGCAAAATACTTGTATCATTCACATGCATGATTTTGTAGAGTGAAGAAAACAGGAGTTTTATCAGCAATCAGGAAAGTCTCTAATCTAGGCTACAAAACAATTGGACGGAAATGCGAGTTCCATATATACCCAGAGTGCAATATAATTCCAAAAACTTGGTCTGACATTAACCAGGTTTTGGTCGGACATGATCGGACACTAAGAGAAAAATTGGCAGTTGGCACGCGTGTAACTTGATATACAGTATTTAATATTATTCATGTTTGCCGGTGAGACCTTTGTTGTAAACATGCTAAACAAAATTAAAAACTGTGATTCTTTGTGATTGAAGGGCTGAAACGACTTCAGTTTTTTTGGCCGAATGAGATATGCGCTGAAATTTGTCTTTGTCGAATGAGGTACTCTCCGATTTTGTTTCAACAAATTATTTATTTGGTTTCAAATTAAGATATCCAATTCACGCATTGTAAAGATTCAAGTATTCCCGGTCCAATCTGCATGTTATATGCAGCCTGCAGATTATATGGACAGTTTGAGAAACTAGCTTCGAAGTTTAAAAACAAGCGAATAAGCGATATTTCGCACTTAACAACTCAAAACAGACTGCGCTAGAAAATGCTGGCTCAATGCGGGAAAACATCTTCCCTTGCACGTGTAACCGATTACGTACGTTTTGGTTTTGCGAGAATGAGGGAGAAATTACTGCGGCTAAATGGTCGGCCAAAATGTCCGTGCATGCAAGCAATCAGTGGACGGCCATATCCGCGTTTTGCGCGGAATATGGCCGGTGGCCGACCGTTATATTGCACGCACTCTGCATATACCGTATTTGTTATAGGACGTCCCAAAACTAGAAAACTATAGCTACTACAGTATTACAGCTGTACTGTATACCGTGTATGCTTTGTGTACAAATTAGCCACACAATGTCACAATATATTGTAGAGATCTGTATAGAGTATAGATGTTCACTTAATACAGTCAAAATGGAAATACCTTCCCACTTCCGCTTCTGTAGTTGGTTGTGTATTCGCGAGGAAAGTCTAGCGATAAAACTCGCCAATTCTTGATGTATATTAATTAGCTAAATCATACTATTTTTGTACAGTTTTCAACAAAAAAATTTATCGGGCTTCGGGGTAGCGGCTACAGAAATACAGTAATACGCAACGAACTACAGAAGAAGAAGTGGGAAGGTATTTCCATTTTGGCTGTAACGTGCTGTTATACGAAGCAACTTCTCCGGTTGCAACACGACGATGCTTCAAGGACTCAAGGTGACTTCGCCTGTCGTGTAACAGCGCCTTTATTAGTGTGTATAGAAAATTGCAATTGTGTATAATAATTATATTTCTATTTCCGAGAAATATACAATAATAATAAATTGATAATAGAAAATAATTGTCAAATGCGACGTGTATAAGTTTTCCTCGTGTTATTATTTTCTTCTTCGCGAGGTCTCCACTTGGCCAGTAAAGTATTCTAGCGTTTTTAAAATAGCGTTTTTAAATGGCAACCGCGCATAGGCCGGGGGGGGCTGCAGATTTTTTGGGCAGCAAGAGAAATTTGGGTTGATGGGCCATATAGCAAGTCACCGGTGACGTCAAGAATAATTATAATAATTAGAAGGTATACATGTAGCATACGTTATATAGTCGTATAATTATAATAGCGGAGGGCAACTAGATTGGGTATTGGGTACTATATATTTGTGGCATTGTGTCTTTGGGTCTCTGTGTCTTTGGGTCTTTGGGTCTTTGGGTCTTTGGGTCTCTGGGTCTTTGGGTCTTTGGGTCTTTGGGTCTCTGGGTCTTTGGGTCTCTGGGTCTTTGGGTCTCTGGGTCTTTGGGTCTTTGGGTCTCTGGGTCTTTGGGTCTTTGGGTCTTTGGATCTCTGGGTCTTTGGGTCTCTGGGTCTCTGGGTCTCTGGGTCTTTGGGTCTTTGGGTCTTTGGGTCTTTGGGTCTTTGGGTCTTTGGGTCTTTGGGTCTCTGGGTCTCTGGGTCTTTGGGTCTTTGGGTCTTTGGGTCTCTGGGTCTTTGGGTCTTTGGGTCTTTGGGTCTCTGGGTCTCTGGGTCTCTGGGTCTCTGGGTCTCTGGGTCTCTGGGTCTCTGGGTCTTTGAATCTTTGAATCTTTGGGTCTCTGGGTCTCTGGGTCTCTGGGTCTTTGAATCTTTGGATCTCATCTGGGTCGCCGCTGGATTAAAATTAACAACAAGATTTCAAATAGCATTATGTATGTATGTATGTATGTATGTATGTATTGTAATGTAGTCGTACAAAACATAGACTGGACCCATAGACTGGAAGGAATATATGGGTAAAACGACTCAAACAAAAATTCAGATATATTTTTTTTAAAAAAGCCCAGTTTCTTCAAAATTCTCTCTGTATTGTCAACAAGACGCCTGCGCAAGGCGTTCACTTGGGCTACTGGTTTCTGAAAGCTTCGCGTAGCCTGTGCGTACTCTAGCAAGACTATATGGCAATGGCAATGCATATTTGCATAGATTTTCACAAATAGAATCTATGGTCTTATATGAACTGCAGCGGTGCTGGAAGCGCCGAAGGTTTGCTAATGTAATATAAATGTAAACAAGGCCGTTTTTCTGAAAATTAAACAACGGATCCATAAATATATTTAGTAGACAAAACCTATAGTGTCGGATTCGGCAGAATCAAGCGATCATTTTGATATAGAATTTATTTAAATTTGGACAAATAGAAAATATTTAAACATGTTTTGAAACACGCGTTTCCAAATGTAATACGACACGCGACACCTACGCGATATCTAGACATACACTGAACAGTTCACAATTGATATATCTTACCGGTATTTCTTCTATTCGGTGCTTATTATTAAAATTGCAGTTTGTAGTTGTCGGACTATAAAGCAGCAAGGCCAGGGCCCACCTGTTTTGAAATAGCTCGTGTGCAGTTGTAAACATTGTAAAGCCTTTGTAAGCATGTTTTAATATGATGGAGACAATTGTCAGCCGCTTTAACTGATCAACTACTGTATAACTCGGTCACTTGCAAAAGGTAAAGCTATTCAAACAAGGAGAAAGCCGTTACTAGGTAAACAGTACGTATATGTTCTTTGATATACTGTGGCGCTTTCTTGTGTCTCTAGTCCTCAAGTCAAACTTCCTAGGCTAGGTACTGTCAACACGGCATTTTTTCACGTCTGTAATAAATTCGTCTATTCTGTCTTCATGGACAAACCTTGTCAGCAACATTACTGATCAACTACTCACGAATTCACCAATACCGTCGGAAAACACCTCAACCCAATTCGATCAAAGCCAAAAGAACTCGAAAACATGCCTTTACAGTTTCGCAAGGCCTGACGAGATGATGCAATAATGCAATTTTGTGTGGCGAAAAAATAAAAATAACAAACGGAGCCGAAACCTAGACTCGGCCACCACAGGGTATATAGCTCGAGTAATTAGCAGACCAGAAATAAGGCACGCTTCAATCAGTATGGCATAGCCTAAGTTTAATGTTAGTTTTTGGGCGAATCATCTAGCATTCTAGCTCTTTAGTTTTTATATTGTTTAACACTTTGTTTCAATATATAGAATTGACAGACCAGGCGAAGACTGCGTGGTAAAATCCCGTATTTTCGACAAAACAAAATCATAACTTTAAAAGTACAGTCGGTCAAGACGATCTATTTGACCCAAGTCGAACACGTGCATCCTCCATATGCACTCAACTGTTACAGTAATAAGTAGTTGATCAGTAATGTTGATAGACAGAATAGACGAATTTATTACAGACGTGAAAAAATGCCGTGTTGACAGTACCTAGCCTAGGAAGTTTGACTTGAGGACTAGAGACACAAGAAAGCGCCACAGTATATCAAAGAACATATACGTACTGTTTACCTAGTAACGGCTTTCTCCTTGTTTGAATAGCTTTACCTTTTGCAAGTGACCGAGTTATACAGTAGTTGATCAGTTAAAGCGGCTGACAATTGTCTCCATCATATTAAAACATGCTTACAAAGGCTTTACAATGTTTACAACTGCACACGAGCTATTTCAAAACAGGTGGGCCCTGGCCTTGCTGCTTTATAGTCCGACAACTACAAAATGCAATTTTAATAATAAGCACCGAATAGAATGTCTAGATATCGCGTAGGTGTCGCGTGTCGTATTACATTTGGAAACGCGTGTTTCAAAACATGTTTAAATATTTTCTATTTGTCCAAATTTAAATAAATTCTATATCAAAATGATCGCTTGATTCTGCCGAATCCGACACTATAGGTTTTGTCTACTAAATATATTTATGGATCCGTTGTTTAATTTTCAGAAAAACGGCCTTGTTTACATTTATATTACATTAGCAAACCTTCGGCGCTTCCAGCACCGCTGCAGTTCATATAAGACCATAGATTCTATTTGTGAAAATCTATGCAAATATGCATTGCCATTGCCATATAGTCTTGCTAGAGTACGCACGGGCTACGCGAAGCTTTCAGAAACCAGTAGCCCAAGTGAACGCCTTGCGCAGGCGTCTTGTTGACAATACAAAGAGAATTTTGAAGAAACTGGGCTTTTTAAAAAAAAATATATCTGAATTTTTGTTTGAGTCATTTTACCCATATATTCCTTCCAGTCTATGGGTCCAGTCTATGTTTTGTACGACTACATTACAATACATACATACATACATAATGCTATTTGAAATCTTGTTGTTAATTTTAATCCAGCGGCGACCCAGATGAGATCCAAAGATTCAAAGACCCAGAGACCCAGAGACCCAGAGACCCAAAGATTCAAAGACCCAGAGACCCAGAGACCCAGAGACCCAGAGACCCAGAGACCCAGAGACCCAGAGACCCAAAAACCCAGAGACCCAGAGACCCAGAGACCCAAAGACCCAAAGACCCAAAGACCCAAAGACCCAGAGACCCAGAGACCCAGAGACCCAGAGACCCAGAGACCCAGAGACCCAGAGACCCAGAGACCCAGAGACCCAAAGACCCAAAGACCCAAAGACCCAGAGACCCAGAGACCCAAAGACCCAGAGACCCAGAGACCCAAAGACCCAGAGACCCAGAGACCCAAAGACCCAGAGACCCAAAGACCCAAAGACCCAAAGACCCAGAGACCCAGAGACCCAAAGACCCAAAGACCCAGAGACCCAGAGACCCAAAGACCCAAAGACCCAAAGACACAATGCCACAAATATATAGTACCCAATACCCAATCTAGTTGCCCTCCCCTATTATAATTATACGACCATATAACGTATGCTACATGTATACCTTCTAATTATTATAATTATTCTTGACGTCACCGGTGACTTGCTATATGGCCCATCAACCGAAATTTGGGCAAAGGGTTTTTTTAAAGTTTCCATTTTTCAAAAAGATAAATATTATTGATAATCAATAAGGCGAGACATTTTTATAACTCCCCTTTGTTTATGTCTATTAAAACGGAATAAATTACCTTACTGTTAGTTAGTCACTATATAGCTTTATTTTTGTAAGAATTTTCAAATTTTTCAATGCCGAGTGGTCTTGTAGAAATTCCATTCATGTCCTTACTGAACTGTGCTTTGTTGTCAATTCTGCCGCGTCGGTACGGTGCCAGATTGTCAAATGCCAAAGGACGCAATCACGCATTTTCCCCCATCTTCTTATGCTGTTGACCAATTGTCATTAAACGCAGCGCTTTTAGGGCTTTCAAACTACTACAATAGGTTGTTTGAAAAGAATGCTAATTCATTTTCTAAGGGTTCGAATTTTTTTGATACACACTGTATTTAACAAATAGATTCCATTTTGCCGTTGTCTGTTCAGTTATAGATGCACAGATGACGTCACAACGTGGTAAGAACAAAAAAGTGGCCCACGAGACGCAGTCGAGTGGGTCACTGATGTTCTTACCACGTTGTGACGTCTTCTGTGCATCTATAACTGAACAGACAACAAAAAAATGGAATCTATTTGTTTTATACAATAAAAATTTAAAAGGTTTTTGTCGAAACTCTTGCCGGATTTTGGGGCATGAAGAAGGAAAAAAGCAAGTCGGCTGACGTGATATGACGTGACCATGTGTCTGTCCTCTAATAGATCATGGCCAACAACCAATGAAAACACGCATAGCAACCAGGGTATTGTATAAAACTCAACAGACAACAGCAAAATGGAATCTATTTGTTAAATATATATATGCATATATATATATATATATATATATATATATATATATATATATATATATTGCGAGAAAGAATGACATTGTATCGCACCAACTAGTGGACACATTGCACAAACCAAAGAAATAAAATTTACTGTCTTCCCTTTCAATAAAATCGCTACAGAAGACGACGATACACGCACGGCAAAAGAATAATAATATTGCATTAAAAAGTTTAAACTCAAATTAAGACACTAATTACTCTAATGACACTAATTATAAAAATTGTATTAATGACGTCACAAATACGTTTAGATTGTAAATAATTGAAACGGCGTAGGCAGTGTTGAAATACAAATCAAAATCTGGTTAGTTTTCTAACGTTTCGAGCGAAGGCCCTATCAGTTCCGATTATATTGTACTAGTAAATAGCCTGAAGAGCCACGACAAAGTGGCGAAACGCGTTGCAGACAATAAAAATATAATCAAATACTAAAGTTTATTTTGGTATTACAATAGATATATATATGTAATATTTATAAACCGCGCAGGAGGGCTTTATCGGATATAAAACACGAGGCGATAGCCGAGTGTTTTAGAGCCGATAAAGCCCGTACTACAAGGTTTTTAAATGGCTTCTAAAAAGAATCACTTCATACGTTCATTGGCGTAGTAATTTTGAAAATTAAGCTTATCTCAGCCGTTAAAAACCAGCGAGAAACTTAGAGCGAGTCTATATCACATACTCATGATTTTTCTTTGTGTTTTCCTCATGAATTATTATCATTAATAATTCATATATATATAAATATGTATATATGAGTAAAATTTGTTCTCAAGCTTTATAGTCAGAAAAATGTCTGAGTATCCCTGACGGGATTCGAACCCGCGACCCTCTGATATCTAAACAGACGCTCTGCCGACTGAGTGCGCTACTAGGACTCAGACGGTAGTGAGAAGGATAAATCGCGATCTGGTTCGTTGTCATGACATGCGAACTTCATTTTCGAAGCCACAACACGTCGGTATAGTAATGTTAATATATATATATATATATATATATATATATATATATATATATATATATATATATATATATATATATATATTTATAAAATAGGTTGCGTCTTACCCACGCTGTGATTGGTCAATTACCGTGTTTATATCAGGCTATGTAAACACGGTTGTGATGTCACGGCACATTTTTTAGCCTTATTTCATAAAAGAAATAGAAAATGGATGCCCTGTGTTTATATAACCTGATGCAAACACTCGAGTGAGTTGGGAGAATTCGAAAGTACTTACTGCGATTCCCAGTTGAGTTTGGAACGCCTATAGTTTTGTCGTAATGTTTCGACGTTTGAACAAACAGTTTTGACATAATGCGAGGCATGTTGTCAAGGCGTGGCCAAGTTGTTGTCAAGCCGTTCTATTGTGATTCATCACTAGTTGTCAACTTCACTGGCTTTCTCATCGCTTTGTCTTGCTGTTTAATAGCGCCAAAACCACACAAACTACATGGATTGAGTAAGCACAAGAGGAAGAACGTACGTGAAAGGTCGCGCTTTAGGAAATGACTTATTAAATTATTGACGAAATAATTATTGGTGGCGGCGACTCAGAGACTAGGTCTGAATTCTCAGGCTACTCAGAGACCGGTTATGAAGGTAATTTATAAACAACTGTGTGTATATCATGATTTAAAACTTCAGTAAATCGTTCATTAGCAACGGAGTAATCTTTCTGTGCGTGTACTCTTTTCCTGTTAACATTCGGCAATGAAGCGCTCTTGATAGTGCCGAACGAGATGTCCCGCCAAATATATCACCATATTTATCAAGTTCTCTATGCAGTTCCCGATTTGATATGCTTGGGTTTGCACTAACTAGAGTCTCTATACATTCGAGATCTCCTTGGCTAAGGTGACTTGGATTTCCTCCTTTGTGTGGACATGGATTTATCGTTTTATTATTGCAAAAAGCAACCCAAAGGTTTTTTACCATCGTGTTACTGACTTTAAAGTTTTGAAGTTCCCGTTGAAATAACCGGTTTCTGAGTCGCCGCCACCAATAATTATTTCGTCAATAATTAGACTTCGCAAGTCATTTCCTAAAGCGCGACCTTTCATACCAAAACCACACCAAAACGGATGATGCGCGGTGTGGCCCAAAATAAACATGTCATGTTTTTCGCTGAAACATTACAGATCAAATGTCAACATCAGACGGCTAAACAATACAATGTAAACGAATCCGTCTGCATTCCTTAGCCTTTGAAATTGATACCGTGAGATCACTGCAATATGATTGGTCCATTTGCTACTTTTGAATTCTCCAGCAAAAAAGGTTTAGGAATGCAGATGGCTTCGTCAATGTTTTGGACAGAAATCATGACGCGATTTTTTGGGGTCATGCCGTGCATCATCGGCTTTGGTAATACGTTCTTCCTCTTGTGCTTACTCCATCAATGTAGTTTGTGTAGTTTTGGCGCTATTAAACAGCAAGACTAAGCAATGAGAAAGCCAGTGAAGTTGACAACTAGTGATGAATCACAATAGAACGGCTTGACAACAACTTGGCCACGCCTTGACAACATGCCTCGCATTATGTCAAAACTGTTTGTTCAAACGTCGAAACATTACGACAAAACTATAGGCGTTCCAAACTCAACTGGGAATCGCAGTATGTAAACCCTCGCCTACGGCTCGGGTTCACATAAACTTTCGAATTCTCCCAACTCACTCTCGTGTTTGCATCAGGCTATATAAACACGTGCGGCCATTTTCTATTTCTTAAATAAATATATATGAGTAAAATTTGTTCTCAAGCTTTATAGTCAGAAAAATATCTGAGTATCCCTGACGGGATTCGAACCCGCGACCTTCTGATATCTAGACAGACGCTCTGCCGACTGAGCTACTGGGACTCAGACGGTAGTGAGAAGGATAAATCGCGATCTGGTTCGTCGTCATGACATGCGAACTTCATACTCGAAGTCACAACACGTCGGTATAGTAATGTTAATATATATATATATATATACAAACGAGCACGTGTGATTTTGTTCACGGAATGTCGGAAAGTGCTCAATACCATAAAGGTAGAGCGAATATAGTATAGTTTAAGTGGGCTTACCTCAAAATGTTGAGTGTCGCAACTGTCGCCTGAAGATCGCCCCGCGTGAAACTGACAGTTGCGACACTCAACATTTTGAGGTAAGCCCACTAAACTATACTATATATATAGAGAGAGAGAGAATAATACATGGATGTGCGGAAATATGAAATTTATTTCGAGTGTTGACCAGGATATCTCACGAGTGAGCGAAGCGAACGAGTGACATATCCTGGTCAACACGAGAAATAAATTTCATATTTCCAAGCATCCATGTATTGTTCTGTTTATTATATAAAAAAATTGTCCTATTGCCTTGCAAAAATTGCATTAAACTATAATGCTGATTCAGCGATAATCGTCACATGTGCGATTACCATAAATAATCGCACATGTGAGATTATCACTTTTATTAGTGGCGGAAAAATCAATAAAACACTCTATTTTATATAATAAATATATATATATATATATATATATATATACTATGTAGCCATATTAATAGCTGGCGTTTAGTCTTCATCAATAAAGACCTGACAAAGTGAACAGGTTGCTACTTGTGACGTAATTTAATCGCGTTAATAATATAACGACATAAACAACCCCCCAGAAAGAGTTCTTTGTCCGGTTCAATGGAGCAAATTACCAAATGAGTAAACGTAGTTTATGGCCGATAGATTAAAAACAAAAGCTCGTGTAATATCTCATAACAATCAATATATATGCAACGCTTCATGGCGTTTCGGAAATGGAAATTCGCGTTAATAATAGTCGTTCTATGGTGTGGGATTGTTGCCTATATGGGCCTAAGTGACTCGTTTGGCTCCGAAGTCAACGGCGACAAGCTGCGGACAAAAGATTTGCTAATGAAATCGCAATTGTTCGTGAAGAAATTAAAGAACGATATTATGGTGTTAAAGGAACGCGTAGCGATTCTTGAACGCGGTTGTGACAACGGGAAGTCGTCCGTGAATCAGAAAGAGGAGGGTGTTAAGAGTACGGAAGGAGTTAAGCACGAGACAAAGAGTAAACAAAAAACACTGAGCTTGGCGCTGGAGGTAACCCGGAGGCGAGCGTCGAAGGAACTGCGCGAAATGTGGTACTATCTGAGCGCGGAAATTACGAAAATTAATAGCGGAGTGAACGAGAAGACGAAAAAACGTCTCACTCAAATGCTCGACAACTTTGCGGAAATACACAGAGCGTTGGAGTACAATATGGAGAAGATAAATAACGAAGAGCAGCTAGCGATGTGGCGCGGTGAAGAGCACGAGAGCCTTAGTAAACTGGTACAGAACAGGCTCTACCGCTTGCAGAACCCCGCGGATTGCCAGACCGCGAAGAAATTAGTCTGCGAATTGAATAAAGGGTGCGGATATGGGTGCCAGGTTCATCATTTATTATACTGTTTTCTAACAGCGTATGGTTCGAAGAGGACGTTAATTATCGACTCGAAGAATTGGCGCTATTCACCTGCCAAGGGTTGGGCCGGCGTTTTTCAGCCAGTTAGCAAGTCTTGCCCTGATGCCAATGGACCAGTTGAAAATTGGTCGGTGGGATCGGACCGCTATACGAACGTCCTCTTGCCGATAGTTGACTCTGTTTATCCAAAGCCGAAACACCTACCTTTGGCTGTCCCATCCGATCTCGCTGAAAGGCTGAAGCGATTTCATAAATTTCCGTTTGGTTGGTGGATTGGGCAGTTTACGAAGTACTTGTTTCGGTATAATCCCGAAGTGGAAAAGGAAGTGAACGAGAAGAAGGAGAAATTAGGATTTAAGAATCCCATTGTTGGGTGAGTGTTTGTCTTGGGTTTGGGTGGGGGGTGGGGCATGTGTTATATATATATAGCAGCAGGCATATGCATATGCTATAAATTACAATGCTAAGGGTCTATACAAAATGCCTCCAACTTGTTTTTACATTTACAAGTTGTTTTATATAACTAAATGTAAAGATATTCTGACATGTATCATTCTATGTTCTGGTTTTATAACATCAAAATTATATAATTTATGGCTTTCAGATTACTCTTAAATACTTGCCTCAAAATGCAGGAAATAGTGTTTCAGAGAACCTAGAAATCCAAACTTTTCTGGGGGGGGGGGCATGCCCTGGACACCCCTTGGAGATTGAGGTTCTTATCACTGATCACTGTCTACTCACTTGGCCTTAAAACAACTGTACCCCCCCCTACAAGTTTCTCCACGGATTTAAACTTTTCATGAAAATGGTCTTGGAGTCCATTGGGGGGGGGGGGGGGGGGGAGATCACCCCCTTCACTATGCCACTGTTAAAGACTGCTTTTACAGTGCAAATAGGTCCAGTCTAACCAATGACCATGCTCGAGTCACGGTACTGTAGTGAGCTGTGGAATATGGGTGGGGAAGGGGGAAAGACTTTTTACATTATTATTTTGTGAATATAATATTATGTTGTATGTTTTAAAGCTTAATTTGTTTAATAATCTAGCAACTGGCAAAAAAATTGGGATGGGGGTGTAGCTATCCCATGGGGGGTCTCTCGACAGAGGTTCTTTTGGAGATGTGTCAGAATCATTGGCTGGACATAAATAATTTGTTTACCATCTGCACCCCTTTATGTCCAGCTGATGATTTCAACACATCTCACGCACATGCGACTTTGGACCGAATGCCATAGGCATAGCAGGTGGGGGGTGGGGTGCAATTGCCACCCCCCCCCCCCCAATATTTGAAAAGGGAAAATTTGGGTGCTTTCTGCTAGGAATTTCGGGCAATATTGACATGTATTGCTGTGAATGTTCAAGAAAAATTAATACGTTAAGCTAAGACTAAAAATCATTATTTAACCCTAAATTTTTTGGGCAAAAATCTCTGCCTCCCCCCAACAGAATTGGGCTGCTACACCTATGCCGAATGCCACTTAGGAAAGCCACTTATATGCCAGGAATGGGATAACGATGGTTGAGCAAGGTTGCACCAGTGGGCTCTGTATATAACTAGGGTGATATCTTTGGCTTGTCCAATGAAGCGACACATGGCGGACAATTGATGGACATATAGGTCTGAAGTACATATAGTTCATTCCATCCTGTACACAGTCTGATCTGGTCAAAAGACCGTGTGTAGGAGACTGAAACTATGCATACTTCAGACCTTCATGTCCATCATATTTGACTTCAGTGACTATCACTCCAGTTACACATGCCTTGCACATGTGTGTTTGTTCACAATACAATGTTGCTTTTTAGAGTTCATGTTCGTCGAACTGATAAAATCAACTTAGAAGCTGATTATCACCGTTTAGAAGAATATATGTATTGGGTTGACTTGTACTATAAGAAGCTTTCCATGAAGCAAAAACTGGATCAAAAACGTGTCTACTTAGCTTCAGATGATGCTTCCGTTTTACCTGAAGCAAAAAAGAAGTAAGAAAATCATTTTAATGTCTTTTAAAAAAATATACAGAAAATTACAATCCAATAATCCATTGTAGCAAAAAAGATGGCAGTATGTCGTTTTTACCATAATTCTTAAGGCTGGTTTCCACTCAGGAAAATCTTCCTCAGGACAGGAAAGTTTTCTTTGTCTTGTGAGCTCTCGGTCGGAACTAATGACTTTAACACAAAAGAAACTTTCCTGTCCATTCCTATCCTGCGGACAATTTTCCTGAGCCTTTTTAATAGGCCTTCCAGCGTTTTCGGTGACCGAAACGCCGTTTTTCTGATTTGGGTCCCAGTCACCCACGGCCTTTGTTGATGGTCAATTTCGGCGTTTTAATTGTGGGTGGCTACCACTGATCTCGAAATAAAACTGGATAGTGCAACCTATTGTCCACTCATAAAATGAGTAATTACTAAGGGACCAAACATGCTGAAAAATGTCTTTATGTCTTCTTAAAACGTCTTCTGTACCAAAAAAGACTATTGAACTATATTTTCTCTCAAAGATTCAGCATCTCATTCAAGAAAATGTTTATATCGGTGCGTGAATACGCTAGAAAGACCATCACTTGGCCCTTTAGTAATGGGTGACTTCCGGCTTCATTTTCGGTAAACAATAGATGCTTAATCCAGTTTTATTTCGAGATCAGTGGTGGCTAACCTGGTGGTGGATGGCAAAAACGATTCGAAAACGATAGTGTGGACAGTGGACGGAAAACTTTTGATGCGTTTTCGATACGAAGTCTCCGTCTATCTTTAAAAGACAGCCGCAAGGATACTCAAATTGGTTAAAAGAAAGTTGTTTTTTTATCTACTAAAACTCTTTTAAATAAAATTTTGACATGCTAAATAATCTGCAACCCTTCCCAGAATGCCTTGTTTTGCGGGTTTGCAAAGTCTTGTTTTTGGCAAACATAGCGGCATAAATCTGTAACACTTCATTATTTAACCAAGATAAGCCGATAATATACAATTATTAGATGAACCTATTTTTGATACGAATGATCATCGCCATGCAATCTGTATAATTATTCGCCCGCTTCAGCCGAATGTCAAGCTCAAAGGTCTATTATATACCGCATCCGAAGATTGAAGTCTCATCCGCACGTTACGTATCCGGATATTTTTGAAAATGTATAACTTTTTTCTTTTACGGATTGGCCTGCATGTAAACGGTGAAACGGTCATTAACTTTTCGAAGACGGTCTCCAAAGTGGAACTTTGTGAAAACGCTGTTTTCCTGTTCTCGTGTGTGCTCGGGCACGGGCCACTTGTTCACATTCACGGCGCCCTGGATCTGATAAGCGCTCACACAGAAAGCTTTTCATGGCTTTTGTAAGCTATTTTGTGACTTTCATAACTAAGTCTTCGAATTACAAGGAATATTGAGTAAAAAGCGTGGACACCACTTTGGGCACTGAAAACGTGTTCACATTAGGGTCCGTACCCACGTACGGCGCCCGGGTACTATACTTCACCGCACGGTGCCCAGTTTTGATTAATTTGAGTTTGGGCACCGCGAAAAAGTCGTGTTCACATTAGTGCCCGTGCCCGCGGGCAACTCCTATTCTCGTATTACCATGCATAGCGTAATATAACACCCCGATATACGTTTCTTAAAGTATAAATAAAGCAATGTAATATAATTTTTCTAGATATCCATCTTTTGAATTTATAAGCGACAATGAGATCTCGAAGTCTGCTGGTCTCAATGAAAGATATTCAGACAAGTCTCTTCATGGAGTGATATTTGACATTCAGATGCTTTCAGAGTGTGACTACCTTGTTTGTACATTTTCTTCGCAGGTATGAGTAGCGTTCTCGACATTTACATACCATACGTGCCATACCATACCATATACCATACCATATACCATACCATATACCATACCATATACCATACCATATACCATACCATATACCATACCATTACAATCTACAGTACAGTACGGTACGGTACAGTACGGTACAGTACAGTACGGAACGGTACAGCACATTACAGTACAGTACAGTACAGTACAGTACAGTACAGTACAGTACAGTACAGTACAGTACCGTACCGTACAGTACAGTACCGTACAGTATGCGGTACAGTACAGTACATCACAGTACAGTACAGTACAGTACAGTACAGTACAGTACCGTACAGTATGCGGTACAGTACAGTACATCACAGTACAGTACAGTACAGTAAAGTAAAGTAAAGTAAAGTAAAGTAAAGTAAAGTAAAGTACAGCACAGTACAGTACAGTATGCGCACAGTAACATTACAGTACAGTGCAGTACAGCACAGCACAGCACAGTACATTACATTACAGTACAGTATGCGCATAGCAGAGTACATGCAGTACAGCATGCGCACAGCATAGCACAGTACAGTACAGTATGCGCACAGTACAGTACAACACAGTACAGTACAGTACAGTACAGTACACGTAACTCAGTAGACTAGACGCAACTTATTCTATAAAAATATTTACTTTCTGATCTACAGGTGTGTCGGGTTGCTTACGAAATCATGCAAGCTCGCTCTACGGACGCCTCAGACAATTTCCAATCTCTTGACGATGTCTACTACTTCGGAGGACAATCCGTCAATGACGTTCAAGCTATTTATCCGTATAAAGCAAAAGAGTCGGGCGAAATTGATCTCGAACCTAATGACAGACTACAAATTGCTGGCAATCACTGGGATGGCTATTCAAAAGCAACCTCTAAAAGAAGTCAGAGAACAGGACTTTTCCCGTCTTATTTAGTTGAAAAATATTTACACATAGTAGAGTTTCCAGATTATTCAGAATTCGATGTCGATGTAGCTGATTAAATCAGAGTAGAGTTAGACAATAACCTCCGTACATTGTAGGGACTTTAGGATGCTAGGACGACGACGGCGGTTAAGAAGCAACATAAATTTTACAATTTAAAGAAGTCACAGTTAACTGACTATTATATTTGATATTTGAAGTTAGGTTGGTGACTTCCAAATCACTGCTAAAATGATCCCAGTGTCAGTCAGTCTCAAGCAACAGTTCTCATCTTTTGCCGGTTGACGGCGTCCTGAAGACGTGAAAATGCTTTGAAGTGGCGCTCTAGGACTAAAAATTATTCATTCTCTTTGTTTTGCAAAAAGAATTATTTTGTTTAAAGGACGTCGCCGTTCAGGTTGACGCCGTAGATCTTAAAGTCCCTTGTTGTATTTCCGCAGGAACGTACTGTAAACTTCCGATAACAAGCTCCCACGAACCTTCCCTCTGCAAAAATAAGCTTCGAAAATGCATGTAAGCGCCCAATACCTTATCAATTATATAACATCTATTACGCAAGTATACTGAAATTTCCGTGTTGTCAAATATGACTTTTATTTCCAAGGCTTTCCCCTTGCAATGGCCATACGATATTTTCTGCTGGTGAAAATTAAAAGTATCGTATTGGTAATGCGATTTTCATCATTAGTGAAAAATGGAGGTGGAATACTAATAGCGTCCTTGTAATTGGTTTATGGCAATTTTGAATTTTGAATTTGAATTTATTAAATTTGCCACTTAACGTGTGACAGGAGAGAGGAACAGAACTTTCGTCCCAATTGACACCAAACTCCTATGTGTAGACAACTAAGACCTAGGTGTTGATTTTACGGAGGGAGGAAAACCGGAGAACCCGGCGAAAAACCCTCGAAGCACAGGAGAGACCAACTAAACTCTACTCACATAAGTCCCAAGCTGGCGGAGAACGGGGCTATTCCCAAACGGTCACCCATCCAAGTATTAACCCTGTCCGACTGGGCTTAACTATTGGTGAGAGGCAGCGCCCTAACAGCACACGCCACCCGTGCTCTCCCTCGCTGCACGATAGAGGCCAGTGACTTGGACTTGCTATTGTGAACAATGAGTACGGTAGAACAATGGCTGAGTATTGTAGAAAAATGGCTGCCCATTTGGCACAATGGCCAGTGCAAATCTTTAGGGCCTGTCTGTATGGAGGCGAGTTACCCGGCTAGCCGAGTTACTCGGCGGCACCTGACGAGTTCCCGGTCGGTATAGAGCACACACTGTTTTTTCCCACCGCAGTGTTTATATGAGACAGGCGGGCGCCCGAGAACTCGGCACCGTCAGGCAGCCGGGATCTCGGGCAAGGCGGGATAAACATTTCCATGCAATATAAACACTTTTCCCCGGGTAACTCGGCATAGCGGGATAAATTTTCTATATTCGTTCCTTTATGTCACTTACGTTGATGATAATCTTCTCAAATATTACAACTTGCCAGGTAACTCGCTTTCATATAAACAGAACGTAAAGTTTATCCCGGAAAACCGGGTAACTCGGCTGACCGCGGGTAACTCGCCTCCATGCATATATGAACAGGCGGTTACAGGCCGTTAGTGAGGTTCGTACCAGTTTCAGACAAGATATTCCAAGAACCTGTGGAACCGAGGTGGCCCTTTAAGCCCAGAACAATTCCTTTGAACAGATATAATCTCAGAGTTTATTATTCGGAGCTTGTTATCCGGAGCTTATACATCATTGATGTTGACATTAATTAGAGTAGATAAGATTATATTTGATTAGAATGAAGATAGGCAAATTTAAAAACAAATAATATATATTTTTATGTATTTAAATGCTACGTGTGTATAATACATACATGCACAGTTGCTAAGAGTCGTGTGTCGAGTATAGTAATGTTAATATTTCGTTAAAAAGTAGAATACCGGCGTAGTCAGTGTTCTAGTTGACTATATAGTTAATTCATCGACCGCAGTCGGACTATGGGGGTTCCAAGATGGTGGCTCAACCGTGACCCTAACGGGACAAGTCACTTTGATTGACTCTCAAGAAAAACTAACTGTAAAGAATTGTTTCAAGCCTGTCGAGAACCTCAACAACATCAGTATATGTTCGGGAAAAAATATTATTTTCAATTCGTAATGTCCAAATTTTGGATCGGTTAAATCGATATATTTTCAGCGATGGAACTTCTTGCTTTTATTTCACTCGTATTTTAGCTTAAATTCCCTTAAGATAACCTGAGCGTATTGTAGAAATACTTTTGAGTTACGATACTTTTGTTTATTGTCGACGTAGATTAGTTGCTAAATTCAGCAAACCTGACTGCCCCACGACTGGTCATTAACTCTGGTGAATGGCTTTAATTGGCAACCAAAACTATCAAAAAAACTTCGGTTTTGAATGTATTCTTCTTTTCTGTTAATTCAAAGCAGTAATTTTCTCAAAAAAGCTCCCTCATGGCTTTCGCCAACTTTGGTCACTTCAGCCGCCATCTTGGTTTTGCCCGGTTGAGCCGCCATTTTGGAGCTCCACAGTGGGGACATCGAAACAGTGATCCTGTTGTGAGTCCGCAATCTATACGTCCTCTTTCTTGGTTACTACCCTAAGGCAGCGGTGGGCGCCACTCCTATCCCAGATGGTGTTGATTTTACGGAGGGAGGAAAACCGGAGAACCCAGTGAAAAACCCTCGAAGCACAGGAGAAAATCAACAATTCTACTCACATGAAGTCACCCATCCGAGTACTAACCCCATTTGACCGGGCTTAACTTCAGTGGTGAGAGGCAGCGCGCTAACGACTTGTGCATGCCCGATGCATACTGACCTATACTACAGCCTCCTCCACAGGCTCTTATAATTTTTAGAAAAATATTTGTTCAAGTTATAAATTTCTCTGTTGTTCAAGTTATAATTTTCTCTGTTGAGCGAAGCTCGAATCGCGTTTGTGAAGCCAAGGAACTAGCGTAGAGCGCGCGCAATGGTTGATGGGAACGCGCCCGCTCACATTTCCTCAATGATCCCAGATCTCATTCTTAAAAAGCGACTGGGGACGAGGCAACCTATACTATACGGCATGAAATACGGCCTACACCGGGTTTCGGGTTGTCAGTTTTATGAGAAGTAAGTTTAACTGGTCGGGAGCTGTGATAGAGTTTGATATTAATTAAAGACATATGGCCTAGCCTAGGTCGCCGGTAGAACCGCAATGGCCACAAGAAGTTGAACCGAGGTCATCTTTTATCAAGGATCGAACCCACAACCTAATGACCGGCAAGACGCTTAGAGCTACTGAGGCTTCACGGAGAGATAAGGTTGAGCTAAACGTCTGCATACGAGATATGCACTTCAATTATATAATGAGTTGTACGAGTACATTTAGTGCATGTGGTAGATAGATTTACGCAAGCTTAGTGCATAATGCAATAAACGTTTGATGGATGTTAGTCAGACGACCATTAAGCGACTGAGTAAGCTACTCCGATGGGGAGCTAAGGTTCTGACGGCAAATTCATGCGCATCTTCCTAAAGCTGGGTTTCCACTAGGCGTAAAATGTCGCGCGCTCGACTTTTCTATTGTACAAATTGAATAGTTTTCTACTTCGTTCCACATGGAAACTCGCAAGACAAAAGAAAAAAGTCGAGCGCGCGATATTTTACGTATATCAGATGTAGTTAATGTGACGTTGAAAGTTGTACGTTTATATGCAAGTGCATGCCATGTCGTACATGTACAACTGCACGACCTTGGTTCAAATACTTAGAAAATGTTTCTGAGCCTCACAAATTAGGGTCGAACCTGCAACCTTCTAATGACCACGGTTAATCGCTCTAACTATTGAGCTACTGAGGCTCGCAGTTCTTTCAAAAATTAAGCAGCCTTCTTTTAAATAAATAAGAATGAAGATAAAGATAATTAAAAAGAAGAAACCCCCCCGGCTGGATCTCAATCAGCGACTACTTTCGTAGTTAAGGGGTTTTTGATGACTCTCTTCAAAGTCCTCGGGGTAATTTTCTATTCCTTGACACCTTGTTATGTCTATCCATAGTTTGTTTGTGTACTGCTGGAGATCTTCAGAGATACTCCGCTAATCTCATCGCAACTTTTCTGCAGCCTTCCCATTTACACACTGGGTTGATATTTAACTATAACTATCGTATTATTTGAGGAAGTGAGAGAGGGAAGGAAGGATGGATAGATGGATGGAAGGAAGGAAGGAAGGAAGGAAGGAAGGAAGGAAGGAAGGAAGGAAGGAAGGAAGGAAGGAAGGAAGGAAGGAAGGAAGGAAGGAAGGAAGGAAGGAAGGAAGGAAGGAAGGAAGGCAGGAGGGAAGGAAGGAAAGGAGAAAGGAAGGAAGGTAGGAAGGAAGGAAGGAAGGGAGGAAGGAAGGAAGGAAGGAAGGAAGGCAGGAGGGAAGGAAGGAAAGGAGAAAGGAAGGAAGGTAGGAAGGAAGGAAGGAAGGGAAGGAAGGAAGGAAGGAAGGAAGGAAGGGAAGGGAGGGAGGAAGGAAGGAAGGTAGGTAGGAAGGAAGGAAGGAAGGAGGGAAGGAAGGAAGGAAGGAAGGAAAGAAAGGAGGGAGGGAGGCAGCAGCTGGCGCAGCTGTATTGATTGCGCTTGCGGTAATGGAATCAAGATTTAGAATAACGCAATAACGTTCCAGCCAGACATAACGATATCGCTTGGGTCGAAATAAATCAACAATGTTTCATTAACCAAGTTCTAGTTTTAGACCGCATATATACTCCTTCTCCATTATCACTCGTTATTTACGCTCTGTTGTTTTGAGTGTTCATTTTTCGGTCTGGCAATATACGATTTATGACTATATGTGTACCAAACGAGTTGTTTTTCTGATATCTGAACACTATAGCTAGATATGCCGCAAGTCACAGCTATACAGGACAATGCCAACCAAAGTAAAAAAAGACGAGTACAGACGAGGTGTGGCGCCCTACACGATGAAACCTGGTATTGCAACAGTCAAAGACAACTGATGTCAATGTGAGTGTTAATGTATAGTATACGAACTAATCAGTAACTATCTGACTGTGTGTGGTCAGTGGGAACTAGTGGTATGAATTATGAACGTAAACAGAGTATATTGTGCATGCTTTTCACACAACGGGGTTTGCCGGAATTATATATCTCATGTTTTCAAAGATCAAGATCTTTTAATAATCATTCAATCTATACCAATTAAAAAACAACCAAGTTTGTTTATCTAGATCTTGCTATCCGTTGGCAGCAAAAACTCAGAGAGAAATTAGTTTGTACTCCCGATTAAGATCGGTATTAAAGACTCGTCTTCAGGCTTCAAAGGGTTAAGCGACTGCGGAACATTTGGGTTTTTTTTGAAAAGAAAAGCTCGCATGCAATTCCGCAACACAACAAGCCGAACTTGTTAATATTGCATACACTATAATATATGTTGATTATAAACTATATAGGCTTGATGATATATTTTAGTTATTGTAAAGTTAAGTCCTCACAGAAGAACGGCTGACAATGAACCATATATAAGTTATAACACGTGTATGCATGATTCCGTAAAAATTTTATAATTTATTTAAAGCAATGTAAGTCTCTTGGGCCAAATATTCGATAAGATCTGCATGATGAGTGTGATAAATGATTTGCTGTTTTCTTTCTGTAGAGTATGGAGAGATTCAGAGAAGATTGAGAAGAAGAGTATAGAGAGATTGAAGAATTTTTGCACGACACCTCCACACGCTGGAAAAATCGTGACTATATACTTGGTTGCGTTAATAGATGTGACGATATCTTATTTTTGCAAGTTTTATCGAGAAACAACTAGAGTACAGACGAATATTTTTTATTGTGGCGTGACGGCATTCTTATTGCATGGGCGATAGGAGTTGATTATTTAATCTTTCAGAAGCTTTTCAGTTCGGGATATATAGTGGGGCGACACGAGTCGCGACAGCTGAGGTCACACAGTATACGTCGTTCTGTTCTAACATTCACAGGACATATCTTTGTATACTGACAATCGTTACAGCAAGTGAAGAGACTCCGGAGTGTCATCTAATTTCAGGTATCTTATTGTACAATTTTCATGTGTAGTGGCATGTGTAGTTTTCTGTTTGTTTGTTTGTTTGTTCTTTCAATTTTGATGTGGTGTGGGCTATCGATTCGTGTTTATTCAATAAAATAGCGCATATAACACGCGCGATTCAGTGTTAACTCAAATAATCAAAGTCATATATATACGAAATAGTAATATAACTCTAACTAATAAATTAGAAAATTATATTCGTTATGAAAACATTTCATTAACAGCCTCTTTTGCATATAACAGTTTAGTTAAAAAACCCAACAAAATTGGACCGTTAAAAAAAGCGCAAAAGGTAGTCATGAACTGCTGAAATTTTTAGGAACGCGTTACCAACGTTTCGAGCATAGAGCGCTTGCTTGCGGGCTGATAAAAGGACTGCTTAAAACGTCCGAGTGTTTATTTGTGAACTCTTGCCAGTTTATTGCATTCACTTTTGCTTCGACTATATATATGCAAAACACTGCATCCTACACAGCACTTTTAAAACAACGTTAAAACAACGTCAATACAACGATAAGTCAATGAAATTCAGCTATATATCGAAAGTATATATATAGCCAGTATATAGCTGTCACCATGGCCATGTACTGTCAAAGATACCGTAGCTTCCTCACTCAGCCATTTTTCTGGTCTACATGGGGCTCCCCAAAACTGTGGCTTCATAACTGTACAGAAATTAAAATGCATGTTTTGGACTCTAGATCTTTATTTCGTTTAAAGATGAAAGAAGATCACAGCCACTACATGCATTGTCCATACAGTTGTTTAGAAAACCACATGGTTTTGCATCGAAAGCCACATGCAGAGTTGTCTATATAGCCAGTATACTGCATACATGCATATAAAATGCGACACAGTCTGTACCAGAAAGATAACATTACGAAACCGTGGTGAAAACGCAGCCATAAATGGCGTTATCTAGAGTAGATTAGCCTGAGAAAACGACGTCTTTTCGCACCTTGGGCGCCTCGTCTCTTTCAGACCGCGATTCCATGATATCACTCAA
>JAWNZC010000252.1:2355000-2365000 GCA_035771165.1 Paragorgia papillata | reverse complement strand
TGTAATAAGTTGTTGACACTTTCAAGTATACCGTTATACACGTCATTAGCGAGGTTCAGATCACACTTCCACTACCTCTACTGCTACCTTAAATGTGGTTAAGCTGATGTAATGTTCGTTTTTTCGTCCTGTAGTCGTAGTTGGTTTTAATCCTAGTACCGTAAAACGCTTTCTTTTTTCACTAGGTTCGAGACCTGCGACCATTACTGAACGTAAAAACAATATTTGACGTGCTTAAATATATTTATGGTAGCGGAAGTGTGATCTGAGCCTCGCTATTGAATCATTGAAATAAGAACTCATGAGAACACCAAACCTTTCCGCTTAAAGTAGCGACTGAATAAAAGGCACCCGTGAAAACAGAATTGTTGACAACTCGTCATATGACCAGTTCACAAAACACTTTCTTTGTAAAAAGTTGACAATATTTACAATATTAACGTGTTTCTCACCGTTTAGTTCTTGCCAAAACCAATAAAGAGAAGTTCTGTATTATATTAATCCTTTCGAGTTCTTGGAACGCTTATAATAAACAAGTTTGCCGAAGAGGTGTATGGCGCGGGAAAACCGTCAGCCAATCAAAACGTTGATACAAAATTTGAAGGAAAAACATCGCAGCACTATAATCAGAAAGCCGATACGCTATTTTCACTGGGACATTATTGTCGCGAAATTTGGAATTCCTTTTTATGGAATTCTTTTTACAACGTGTACGAAATTATTAAAAATGATTTGTTCCTCGCCTGATCTAATGGTTAATTACAAGTAATAGCATAAAAAAGGTGTATTAGCTATTAAACGTCCCGTTCGATGAGGGTCATTTAGAATTGTACTAAATGACCCAAATCGAGCGGGACGTTTAATAGCTAATGCATGCACCTCTTTTTATGCTATTCCTTTGTAATATCATGTTTGCGGGAATTTCTTTTGTTGTCACATCCGTCAAACCGGGTGTGATTAGTTCTAATCAGACCTGGGTTGACGTCAACGGAGGTAGGATTAGTAAAAATGAATATAATGAGGTATATTAGTTGTTAATGACCTGTGCGAACAAAAAAGAAGTTAGAATAAGTAGAATTATTATATGGCTGGGCTTGTTTTCGGGTCATTACGCCAAACGGCGCATGCTGATTGGTTGCTGAGAGGTCCGGAAAAAGCCGTAATGCCGATCTCGGCACTGTGAGAGGGCATTACGTCCTTTTTAATGGCCTGCAAGTTTTGGCGGGAAAATTACTGAGTTGATTTGAATGATAATAAAAGCGAATTAAATATATTGGTTGGAAAATTTTGAACAATAGTACGTCCTGAAACATCAGTGTTTCTTTTTATAAAAACGTCTTATTTAAAAGCACGAAAAATAAAAGCCTAACAGGTGCATGTAAACGTGAAGCGAAACGAACAAGCTCAAAAGTAAGAATTAAGGTGAACAGCGACACCTGATCAAGACAAACGTAGAACTAAAAACAGATAAGAAAACAAACCCGAGAGAAACCGAGGGCAAATACTTTCCCGTACAGACCGAGAAAACGAGGTTAATAAGCCTTTTATTATATGGCTTTTCAAAAGCCATATAATAAAAGGCTTATTAACCTCGTTTTCTCGGTCTGTTGAAAAGCCATATAATAAAAGGCTTATTAACCTCGTTTTCTCGGTCTGTACGGGAAGTATTTGCCCTCGGTTTCTCTCGCACAAACCTCGCTCGGTCTGTACGAAAACCTCAGGCAAATACTTTCCCGTACAGACCTCGAACTCGGTTAATAAGCCTTTCGTAAAATAGTCTCCCGTAATGATTACTAACAATTTAAATTAAAAAAATAATTTGTAATTAAACTCGTACTGAAACTTCATATCCAAAACCTGTCCGGCCTTATACAGGTCAAGATTTCGGCTTTCCATTTTCTATTAATTACGGGTCGAAAATCTAATCTTTGATCAAAACTTAATATATACCAATAAACAGTTTCAGCTGTTTTTAATTTATTATACTTGACAGTTTTCTCACAAACATTGCTCACACAAATTGTCTTATTCCGCAATGATGTGTTCAGCTTTGACAAAAAAAAAGTCATGAACAGCCAACTTTTTTAGAAAATAGGGAATTGAAAATAAAAATGGCATCGTGATTACTAATTTATTTTATCAAACCATATCAGAACGAATTTATGAGTCAATGCATCGTTCCCGTCTTCAGATGTTTCCGTTACCTTAACAATTTTGAGCTTAATTGTTCGTCTAGTTTCATGTTTACACCTGTTCAGCATTCATTTTCCGCGCTTTTAAAGCAGTAGTTTTTATAAAAAGAAACACTAATATTCCATGACGTATTATTGTTCAAAATTTTCCTACGAAAATGTCTAATTCTCTTTTATTTTCATTCAAATCAGAACTTGCAAGTTATTAAAAAAGGCGTAATGCCTTCCCAACAGTGCCGATAGGGCATTGCCGCTTTTTTCTGGACCTCTCAGCCATGAACGTGCGCCATTTGGCGTATAATTCCCTGAAAATACCCTCAGCCAAATACAATATTAGCATAGTCAGAAAAAATCATCTTCAATTACTCAGAAAAGTATTGTTTATCTTTAATCTATTGCTCGAAGGCGTTTTTATCATTAAATATTAACTGATATAATTTTTCCTATTATGGTGATGACTGTTAAATTTTTATTACCTTTTCTCGCGAAAAACGCAATGTCATTTCAAAATTGTCTAACCCCATTTTCATAAGCCTTAGGATTCAACACTCGAAGTTTGTTCAGCAGATGGGTGACATGATAATGAAGTATAACTTGTTTACTAATGTCTTTATAAAGCGTTTACTCAAAAAAACCTGGACAACATATGTTAAACCGAGTAAGAGACAGCTAGCATGTCAAACCCGCCCACACGTGAACAAAATTATGTACTGAGATCAACTGAGGCGCTTTCACTCTCACCTAATTTGTACTCTGGCTGCTGTATGTATTCACTCCTAATGGTGTTGTTATCAATCTTTCTCCTTTAGGAACTGAAATCGTATTAGTAGTTTCAGAAAACAACGTTAATTGCGGCGACTACTCTGCGTTTTGGCTCCTGGTATTGATAACATTGTCAAGACGCTACAGGTAAGAATGCATGAATCGTTGGCTTGAACAGTACATGTATAAAATCGCGCCAGTTTTTTCACGGTTTTAACAGGGGAAAACAATGTGTTTTACAGTCTGACATATTTCAATAATCCGATATTATATGACCAGGATAGTGAGAAAATCTCGGCGCATTGCTCTTTTTCCTAATCCCTACGGCAACACTCGCTGAGCCTCTCTACACGAAAGAACTCTTTCTGAGATTGATATTTGGATAATTTATAAAAGAGTTGAGAAGAAAAAAAACCCTGATGGAATAGAGACTCAGTTTTACGTGGAGTAAAATCAGCTAATAAGTGAGGATAATTCAACTCGTGAAATAATCAAGCTTAACAATTAATGCAAGCCGTTTTTGATTGCCTTGATTAATAGCGGCAAAATATTGAATTTCTAAGTATACTATACTCTGGCAGTATGTTCTCGTTTAAGATAAAAATTACGAGATGATTAAGTTTATGCTAATTAACATACTTGCAGGCCAGTATCAACTGATTAGTAAGTCAGTATTGTGGTTTACCCTGGAATTAATTAGAGTTGTTGACAAATAACACCGAGAAACATGGGAAAACCTAGTTTAGTGCCGCAGACAGGCACAAGGCATGAATCCTCAGACTTTTGTGTTGTGTTGCATGGATAATGAAGTGAAGTGTAGTGTAGTGTAGTGTAGTGTAGTGCAGGGCAGTGGGGTGTACTGTACTGTACTGCACTGCACTGTACTGTACTCACACCGACTCTGCAATGACACTGACACTGCACTTCACTGACACTCCACTCCACTCCACTCCACTCCACTCCACTCCACTGACACCGCACTCCACTCACCTCCACTTCACTCCACTCCACTCCACTGACACTCCATTGCACCGTGCTGTACTGTACGCGCTGTACTGTACTGTACTGTACTGTACTGTACTGTACTGACACCGACTCTGCAATGACACTGACACTGCACTTCACTGACACTCCACTCCACTCCATTGACACTCCACTCACTCACCTCCACTTCACTTCACTCCACTCCACTGGCACTCCACTCCACTGACACTCCACTCCACTGACACTCCACTCCACTCCACTGACACTCCACTCCACTCCACTGACACTCCACTCCACTGACACTTCACTCCACTGACACTTCACTCCACTCCACTGACACTCCACTCCACTGACACTCCACTCCACTGACACTCCACTCCACTGACACTCCACTCCACTGACACTCCACTCCACTGACACTCCACTCCACTGACACTCCACTCCACTGACACTTCACTCCACTCCACTGACACTCCACTCCACTGACACTCCACTCCACTGACACTCCACTCCACTGACACTCCACTCCACTGACACTTCACTCCACTGACACTCCACTCCACTGACACTCCACTCCACTCCACTGACACTCCACTCCACTGACACTTCACTCCACTCCACTGACACTCCATTGTACCGCGCTGTAATGTACTGTATTGTATTGTATTGTACTGTACTGTACTGTACTGTACTGTACACTCCACTGACACTGCACTCCACTCACCTCCACTCCACCTCCACTCCACTCCACTGACACTCCACTGACACTCCACTGACACTCCACTGTACTGTACTGTACTGTACTGTACTGTACTGACACCGACTCTGCAATGACACTGACACTCCACTCCACTCACACCCACTCCACTAACACTCCACTCCACTGACACTCCACTCCACTGACACTCCATTGCACCGCGCTGTACTGTACTGTACTGTACTGACACCGACTGACACTGACACTGCACTTCACTGACACTCCACTCCACTGACACTCCACTTCACTCCACTCCACTGACACTCCACTTCACTTCACTGACACTCCTCTTCACTTCACTGCACTCCACTGACACTCCATTGCACCGCGCTGTACTGTACTGTACTGCACTGCACTGTACTGTACTGCACTGCACAGCATTGAACTCATCAAGAAACCTTACCGACCGACTATTACATGTTCCAGGTAATCCGAGTATGGAACTGGCCTTGTTTAGCGAGCTCTTTGTCATAGGGGTGATCTTCCTTGGAGGAATAATCTGCAATGTGCTCGTCATATATGGAATCTGTCGAATTAAAACAAAGAAAACGTCAGGACTGTGTAGAAACCAGCACGAGTGTATAAACATATTAATTATCAACCTAGCCATAGCAGACCTTCTTATGATACTCGTCAGTATGCCGACAGACATAGCGGCAGCGTACGTGTCTTGGCCATTTGGTGAGTTTGGTTGCAAGTTCATTTCTCCCATTCAAGACATCTGTCTGACAACATCGATTTTGACCTTTGCGGCTATCGCCGTCGAACGCTACCTCGTCTCGAAGGGAATGTCGCAACAGAGAGAACGAAGGTCCAAGCTAGTAGCGCTCGGCAGTTGGCTTGCAGCGCTCATCACGGTCGGAATTCCCATGATGAATTACAAGACAGTAATCACAAACGGAGGCAGAAAACACTGTAGCGTTGTCTGGCCCAATATTTACGTCGCTCGATTCTTTATTTTCTACGCCGTAGGCATGGTGCTAACCTGCATAATCACAGGCACCGTCGCCTACTGCAGCGTGCGATGCAGATTAGCCAGGGTCCACAAAATCTACACAAGAGAGAAATCCGAAGGGAACAATGATGGAGAAAGCGATGATTCGTTTGCGGAGCAGACTTTGAAAGTGTCCAAAATGATTTTTGTCTTGATTACTGTATTCGTCATCTGTGTCTTGCCGTTTACCGTATACATTGTACTGGACGAATTGCATGTGTTGTCCGATTATAAGTACACTTATGTCATCTATATTTGCTTCTTGTGTTTCCTCTTTGCCAACAGTCTGGCTAATCCTATCATTGTCCTGCTGATGAGAAAGGAGTGCCGAACGGCGTTGAGCGACGGATGCAGAATATTCTCCGGAAAGTGGATTAAAAGTCGCGAGCATATCGTACTAGGCGAAGTGTGATTTGCGAGAGAACATATTTTGAAACTCAATGAGAAGGCTCAGAGATGTAGAAAAACAGTCACGGTAAATGCCCAGCGCGTTGATAAAGACGTTTCAGACATCAATAACACTTCTAAATGGCACAGTAAGTTGGAAAAAGCGAGTCGAATGTAGTTATCAACAGAAAATTTTAGACTCTTAGTGCCTATGTCATCCTCAGGGACTTTACATATTTATACTAATTGGAACATTCTGAGAAGATTTGTAATATATCTTCTCAGGCGAAAATTTCATCTTCATGGATTTTTCTGCCGTTAAAGTTGACGGAAGTGACGTCAAAAGAGTAATATGTAAAGTGGTTTTCATATAGATAAATTCCTCTTTCGACGTCACTTCCGTCAACTTTAACGGCAAAAAAATCCATGAAGATGAAATTTTCGCCTGAGAAGATATATTACAAATCTTCTCAGAATGTTCCATTTAGTATAAATATGTAAAGTCCCTGAGGATGACATAGGCACTTTACCCCCCCCCCCCCCCCCCCCCCCCCCCCCCCATCAACTTTGTCATAAAGTACTCTTTTTGTAACAGAAAAGTGCCATTTTTTTTATAAAACATGGGTTTCAAGTGTCCTTTTGAAGCCCTACCGCATGAACAAAGCGCCCTTTTGAAACTGTGCCCCTCTAAGATCAACTTGCTATCTACGCCACTGAGTGTACGGGCGTTAGTTCTTTACTGTGGTATACGGGCAGCAACAAAAACCCAAAAGTTTTTAAAAGCAAACCAAGGATACGAAAATACATGGTGTGTCATTTAGGACCAAAGTACTAAAATTAAACAAATTAATTGACCTTTTCACCAAAAGCGGTGGCATCTTGAATTCGCAATGCATTGTGGTCTATCCAGGGTAGCAATCACACTGAGCTTGTTACCCTGGATAGACCGACCACAATGCATTGCGAATTCAAGATGGCGCTGCTATTGGTGAAAAGGTCCATTGCACTTTAGTTGCTAAACTAAGTCATATCCGCCATCTTGGATAATTTTTTATATGTGTGTGACGTCACAAGATGCGTGAAGCTAAAACTTCATTTGAACCATGTTTTCGCGTAAGCGGATGTTTTTACTCTTGAATGAACGGCAATACTTCATTTAATAATGTTTATCCTGATTGTGACGGTGGATAACAGGATTTATTATATAAAATAGAGTGTTTTATTGATTTTTCCGCTACTAATAAAAGTGATAATCTCACATGTGCGATTATTTATGATAATCGCACATGTGACGATTATCGCTGAATCAGCATTATAGTTTAATGCAATTTTCCCAAGGCAATAGGACAATTTTTTTATATAATAAACAGAACAATACATGGATGCTTGGAAATATGAAATTTATTTCTCGTGTTGAACAGGATATGTCACTCGTTCGCTTCGCTCACTCGCGAGATATCCTGGTCAACACTCGAAATAAATTTCATATTTCCGCACATCCATATATTATTCTCTATATATTGTCTATGATGTACCGGGACTGTGTACTCGGGTGGAAAATAATGTTATAAGTGAATACTCCGAAAGAACGAACCAATTTTCAAAATTAGTGATGTTGTTCCGCACAAGAGTAGTTTTATTGACTTGCTTATTTTTAGACATATTGGGCTCTTGCAGGTGACGTCAACGTCACCATGTTGGGTGGCAACTTCAAAGTACCGACGTTTAGTGGATCAAATAATGAATGGTAATCCTCTTGCCACCCAGCTTGGGAATACGTGCAAGAGCTCAATAGACTACACATTTAAGACATTTTTTGTTAATTAGATAATTCAAAATTTGTAATTATTGTAAGCTGTTGTAAGTAATATAAACAATATGGGGCTGGGATGGAGATGTATGGGTTTCCCAAATTCCAATTATTTATCCAATTAACACATCTAATTGTTCAGATTTATGAACAATGTTTAACCCTTTACCGGGCATAGTTGCCATTTGGCAGCTTATTAATTTGGCTAACGCCAGACGATTTCACTCGTCAAGTGGAGAGCTCCTGGTATTCTGCCCAGTAAAGGGTTATTAAAGTGTTTATGCAACGAAATTTCACCCCAGCTTTTTTTGATTGCATTTAAAAGAACACTTAAAATGACAAAGTAATATCTTTTGTAGAATTTCGTTTCCTTTAGGTTTGTTTGATATGCAAATGTACTACTTGTAACATCACACTGCATAATGACCTTTTTGAAAGAGCATCAATTTTAGGATGGTACAAATAGTTTACACACAACTACGCACGTTTATTGACCAGTTATGGCTACATACATGTAAGTGCAAATTTGTAAGCACTTTCGATAAGTACTCTTGAAGAAGAAAATCATACTTTTCTAAAAAGTCATTATGCAGTGTGATGTCACAAGTAGGACATAAAGGATAAAGGACTGGGTGGCTAATCATCCTTACTTGCAGCCAGCGGCTGAATTGCGAAGGACGCAGATGAACGTGGCCGTGTCGAGGCATATCAAAGGCACTCCAAGCAGCCGCCAACGACACAGTTCAGACCACGGATCACAGCTAAGATGTTAGGTGTTGATTTTATGGAGGGAGGAAAACCGGAGAACCCGGCGGAAAACCCTCGAAGCACAGGAGAGATCAACTACAACTCTACTCACACGAGTCCAAGCCCAACAACGGGGTCATTCCCAAGAGGTCACCCATCCAAGTACTAACCCCATCTAACCGGGCTTAACTTTTTGGTGAGAGGCAACGCGCTAACAGCACACACCACCCGTGCTCCCCAAAGAAACAAACCTGAATATCTCAAAAATGAAGCAAGGAAACAAAATTCTGCAAAAGCTGTTACTTTGTCATTTTAAGTGTTCTTTCAAATACAATTATAAAAACTAGCGAAATTTCGTTGCATAAACACTTTAAGATATAAGCTGTTTATGTTGAACAAATCGATTGTAAGTAAACCGGACGAGTTTAGATCTGATTTACAACACTTGTTTAAACGTTCATTTCTTTTGAATTTTCTTCAAAACTTTGGAGAAACCTTTTAGTATTGAGTTCACGTATGTCAAGGCTCCATTACTGTAAATCCAGTAACGTGAATTAGCAAACAACCATGTTAAATACTGTATTTCTTTAAAAATTAATTAAATATTGAGTGCATCTGAACTAGTGGTGTGCGTCGGATCGGATTGACCCCTTGTAATCCGAGGGTTTGCCAAAACTGCCAATCCGAATCCGATCCGAAGCCAAAAAATCGTAGTCCGATCCGATCCGATCCGAAAACAGCTGCTCAAATCCGATCCGAAAAAAATTAAAACACCGGATATATGTTGCAATAGTTGCGCAAACTTTCCAAAAAGAAAACCAATGAACAAATAAATTTAAGAAAACTATACTATACAATATTAGTATAAATACACAGGTGATTATAGAAAATCACGCGCGCTGATTGGTCGAGCTACTTCGGATTAATTCTCGATAATCACCTACAGCGTTTATTCAAAATGGCCGCCAGCCAAGTTGTCAATGCGACAGACGAGGAAATTAACAATTTTAAAGAAAATGTTGTTCCTAAAAGTACGAAAATGTGTATTTATACTAAAACAATTATTCACCTCAGGCTCAGTGAATATATAATAATTTATGCTTGAATAAATTAAGGTTAATGTCCAAACGTAAACTATGTTTGGCATAACCGATCAAGGATTAAGAAACGTGCGTCAAAATAAGACATAAGCCATGTTTTTGGTAGGTTAATTCTGATCTAATAATAGCTGAATAACACAAATTCCAGCAGTCTATCTATCTCTCACACTTCTCTACAAAGGAACGCCAAGACCAGTGAAGGTTACTTCCATTTTCGGTAAAAGCGTGCTTTACACGCACCAAAATGACAAAACACTTATCCCTAAC
>JAWNZC010000252.1:2335000-2347500 GCA_035771165.1 Paragorgia papillata | reverse complement strand
CAAAACGAGAAATGATTTTGGTATTACAAGTCCGAAAGGAAAATGTTTTCCCAGTCATTTCGAGGAAACATGGAAATATGTTTTTTATTTATTTTATAAAATAACTTAAGCAAAATATTGTTTATACAATAAAAAGAAATAAAAAAGAGCATCTACAGGGTTCGTGTATATTTATGTCATGGTATATCAGTTAATATAATGACAGTATAATATATATATATATATTCATTATATTAACTGATCTTACCTAGTTATACAGCCCTGTATATTTAAGTATATATAATTATATTTAATTAAATTTAATTATATCTAATCGATGGAACTGAAAAAGATGGCGGCGGTACATTTAACCACAATGTTTTGCGACCTCAAATCAGCTCAAATAACAACTAAACATTTTTTATCATCCTAAGATGGATTAAGTAAGCAAGAACTTCATTCCTACCAAAGTTGATCGTTTTAAAACCATAGCTTCCAATAATTCTGCAAGAAACAATATTTACAAATACACGCAAAGGATTGTGGTTAAATGAACAAGTCGCCATATTTTTCGGTATGGCCAATTATAGTTAATTATATTTAATTAATATTTAATTGATATTTACCTCAAAGTATTCATATATTTAATTATTTTAAATATATTTAATTATATTTAGTTATTTAATTATATTTAGTTATATTTAGTTATATTTAATTATATTTAATTATATTTAATTATATTTAGTTACATTTAATCATCTTTAATTATATTCAATTATCTAACTATTTCTAATTATGTTTAATTCTGTATATCTAATTATTTAAGAAAAGTCCTAAAAGCCAGAACCGCAACAGTTGTTGATCGAGATATAAGCATTTAAATTCGGGACGGGTATTTTCTGCCCAGTCTTGCGACTTTAATCTTCTAAATATCGCGTATGAATTTCAATACCAAAACGAAAATAAATACTGAACACGATACCTGGCGAGCGGCCCTATTGTAGGTGCATTTCACGTCAATATCACGTAATTTCGGACATGTTTCCTTCTTCCTTGAACTGTGTGAGTGATCGATGTGTTTACAAGTGCCATTGACGATACGAAAAGCGCCAGCATCGAAGACTTGGTTGCTTATGTGACAATTGAAGTTGTAGAAAAATGATTGCCGGTAGCGAGTCCAGTTCTCGATGACCAACAGATAGAGGTTCGTTTTAGGCAGAGAAGTGAAAAAGTAATTACCAGATGTACAAGGACCAGACGAATTACCAACGAAAATATCGTCATCTGAAATAAAGTTGGTTTAAAAAAAGCATTTTCAACTATCAAGTAACCTTTCATGGTACTTATTCTCAATTACCTGGATAGTATTTCATTAGTCTACTGGTTGGGAGATAGTAACCGGCAAGACGAAATCTTCCGGTGAAGTTTGAGAATTTGGTTTGAAAATTCTTGCTGTTTTTCCCGCCTCTTTTTAGCTGACGTCAGCGAAAATCGAATTTGCGAGGTTACTAAGTTTTGAGCGCTTTTCTCGGAATTGACATTCACATTGAACAAGAAGTTCTCCACTAGCACCCGAGTCAAAGTTAGGGTCGAAACAAGAAGCCTGGAACTAGTAAAAAGTTGTCCCGGGTTGGCGAGTTATCCCTACCAAATGTGTTTACAAGGACAAAACATAAACCGGCTACTTTAATAGCACCCGCGGGTTACCCTAGCGTCCTTGTAAACAAAAAAAAAACGAGAGCTAGGGTAACCCGGCTGCTAGGGTAACCCTAACTCTTTGTAAATTCCCCTCACTTCGCGCTTTCATGCATGGCTGTCCAAGACGTCTTCCCTTGACGAGTAATATGGTCTAGCATTAGACACCGAGTAAAAAGATAAAGTTGTTCGACACAGTATTTATTCATACAGTAAATTCATTCGCTTTTATAGTATCGTTGAGTTGTACGACGGTCAGGCCTTATTGCTTTTTGATTGACACACCACGGGCCCGCGTTACAAGTTGTACTAATTTCAGTACTTTACGTAAGATGTATTATATATGACTTTGTACGGGAATATATGATAGAATATTCACGCATGCCTATAATTGCTCGGTTTTGTCCCCATTTTTTTAAAGTAAATTTCTGCTACAAGTATACTTGTCTATTTTATCAATTAGTCAGAACCATAATTCAGAAGACAAAAAGATAATTAATTAAGGAATCTGGCCCTGGTTCGACAACAACAACAATGCGAGTAAAAGGTTAAAGCAACTCTGTGTACAATTTTCCATGTGCACAGCCACAGACTATAAAAAATAGCCTATTACAACTACTGCGTATGTCCAAGTAAAATCAACATTTCTACTTCCCTATACCTTGGAATAAAGTTGCATTGTATCCAATAACATCTTGTATACAACCATATTCGTTTTGGAAAGGAGGAATGGGGCCTTTATTTCGGTAGTATTCATCTTCTTCTTCAGGAGTTTGAATGATGCCTTTCAGAGTCACCTACAGTAGCGAAAAAAAAAGAGCGTTCTTATCCCAAGTATTGAATTTCCACTTGGCAAAAAATGTCGTGCGAAGCGACATTTTCCTTTGTCTCTTAAGCCCTCAGGTGGAACTAATCAGCCAAGACAAAAGCAAAAAGTCGCTTCGCTCGGAAAATATCTCGAAAAATATCGTCTACTGGAAAACAGCCTTAACTTGGGTTCCGTTTACATGGACGAGAGTTGTCCCACCCTGGGAGAGCCAACTTTGCATTCATTTTATTTAGTCGCAGCAGCGGGTGTTTACATGGGGAATTTGACACTTGTCTCGGGTAGTATGGTCACCCTGGGGATAGCGTCACGCTCTTTGCGAGGTAGGGTAACCCTAGGGGGTGAGGCAACTCTCAGGGTAGCAACTCTAGGGTAGCATGGGTGGCGTGTGCTGTTAGGGCGCTGCCTCTCACCGCTGTAGTTAAGCCCGGTTGAACGGGGCTAGTACTTGGATGGGTGACCGTCTGGGAATGACCCCATTCTCGAACTTGAATTTCATGTGAGTAGAGTTTAGTTGGTCTCTCCTGTGCTTCGAGGGTTTTTCCCAGGGTTCTGCGGTTTTCCTCCCTCCGTAAAATCAACACTTAGGTCTTAGCTTATGTCGTGCACTTTTAACATGAGCCTCTGGCTCGGATGATTGGGCGACCACATCCTGTGTTTACGACGTTAAATAAAAATAATAAATTCATTACTCATTACTTATTACTTCATGTAAACAGTTTCACTCAGCTACCCGAGACAACTCCAAAGGAACGCTTCAACGTGACTGGTTAACGTTTTCTCTCTGACGAAGGGCCTTCGCTCGAAACGTTAGATTCCTACGTTCTCTGTTTCGGCAGTATACCTAACCTTACTATATTTCGATGGTTAAAAGTTGGTTTGCCCTTCGGGACAATCGAAGGTCACCCTGCTACCAGGGATAACTTTTCCTCATATAAACACTCTGTAAACTGTAGCTCTGGGGCCAGGGTGACCCCCTTGACAGGGACAACTTTCATGCATGTAAATACCACCTAACTCTTATCTTTGACCCAACTCACCTTTGGGAAATACGGAGAGACGCTACATTTTCCCTGATAATCAAACCTCTTCGTTTGTTCAAAGAGTTTCATGTTTTGTACAAACTGTTTCATAATGTCTCCTTCTTTACGGCCTAACGACACTCTCTGATACTCGCGTTCGTCTGTAATGTTGGCTTCCAAGAAATCTGGATCTGTTACCAAATTCGCGGAATTGTCAACCAAGTAACATCTACAACCACAGTGAATAGACCAGATCATCTTGGTGATGAAATATGATATACAACATAATAACAGCAACACAAGTCAACAACAACAACAACAACAACAACAACAAACAAGCAAACAAACAAACAAACAAACAAACAAACAAACAAACAAACAAACAAACAAACAAACAAACAACATCATCACCAACACCAACATCACACCACCACCAACATACAACAGACAACAACAGCAAACAACAACAACAACAACAACAACAACAACAACAACAAACACCGCCACCACCACCACCACCAAAAACAACAACATCAAACAACAACAAACACCACCACCACCACCACCACCAGCTTACAACAACACCACCACCACCACCACCACCACCAAAAACAACACCACCACCACCACCACCAAAAACAACAACAACACCACCACCACCACCACCACCAACAACAACAACAACAACAACAACAACAACAACAACAACAACAACAACAAAAACAAACAACATACTACAACAACAACAACAACAACAACAACCAACAACAACAACAACAACAACAACAACAACAACAAACAACATACAACAACCATCACCACCACCACCACCACCAAAAACAACAACACCACCACCACCAAAAACAACAACAACAACACCAACAACAACAACAAACAAACAACATACATACAACAACAACAACAACAACAACAACAACAACAACAACAACAACAACAACAACAACAACAAACACCACCACCACCAACAACAAAAAACTAGAACACCACAAACACCAACACAACCACCAACAACGCGCGCGCGTAAAACAACAACACACAAGACGTGATAATGCACCTTGTTTCGCATGTGTGTACGCCATCAGGACACGGATACTTGGCTCCACAAGACCTCTCTTCGCCACTTGTTTTTAATCGTTCATAAATTCGCTGATGAAAATCAGTGTACTTAATATCGAGGGCAACCACGGCTTCGACTCGGTCTCCAGTGCATTTCCCTTCACGACAGTAACGGGATAAACACTGACTGTCTCTGAACAATAATACAAATAGTTTAGAAAAATAGAGTGTTGCGTTGGGAAGTGTTTTGAATAAAGCAAAGTGAAAAGGTGGTAAACTGACGGAATTTTTTAGTGACGAAAACATGACGTTTTCGGAGGGTTGTGGTTTGGGGTCTTGGGAGGGAGGGTGTGGGTAGGTATATGGTCAGAATTAGAGGTGGGGTTAGGATCAGGGTTGAGGTGGGGGGGGGGGGATTAATTCCTTTCAAATTCAGGATAATCCAACACCGCTGTCAAACGTTTTGCGCCTGCGCGACATCCGAGCTCGTACTTCAAAAAAGAGCGGGAAAACACTGAAATATTTGGACTGGTCCGAGAGTCCCACACAAAAGTTAAAATTATGAGCATACGACCAAAAAGATAAGGTAGGTAATTTGTGCATGGCTACTTGGTCAATATTGTAACATATTCTGTCTGAAATGTCCCCTTCGTAATTTTCATGCCCATTTTTTTAAAACAAAAATGGATAGTTGAGTCTTCACTGTCTGGTTGTTGTTGCCACGGCTAGTTCCCACTTCTCTTGCAATGTTTAATCTAGCAAATTCACGCATGCATACGCAAACGTTTGGCAGCGGTATTGGATAATCCTGAATTCTAGATGGGAGGATATTCTAGTTTCCAGTCTCTACACACGAATTTAGTTCCCAGGCTTCCCGGTGCCACCTTACCTGTAGCAAGCACACCCTCCGTGACGATTGGTTCTGTTGCAGTCTTGACTCGAGGAAATTCCTTCAAACACGGCCTGGGAAATGGTGACGACCTTGCCGATGCCATTGACGTCCATGTAGGCATTGGATACTGAGATCTTGGACGGATTAACTATTGTTCTGTGATACCAAGGACGTCTGGAATGAGTTAATGAGAAGCGAGAACTTTAGTAACTATTTATTTGTACTTGTAAACATAAGGAAAATCCTCTCACCGACGAGGGTTCGTGGGTTCGAACTTTTGAATAAATAGCTCGAAGAACATTTACATCCAATATTAACTACCTCGTTGGATCAAAATTCCTGGGTGACCTGTGGCCAGGGTAATTCCTGAACGCGCCCCTGATTGTTGCCACGTATGTCCAGCGGACGTCTTTCACAATGGTTTGGTTTCGCGCCTTCCATTGAGTTTCGATAGGGGCCGTGATTAGAACATCAGACCTGCACGAAAGATAAAATGCCTAAGGGGTTAATAAAATAAGAAATAAAAACTGTAAATCTATTCTTCTTTCTTCCTTCCTGTCCTCTCCCTTCCTTTCTTCCCTCCTTCCCTCCCTCCTTCCTTCCTTCCCCCTCTCCCCTCCTTCCTTCCTGTCCTCTTCCTTTCTTCCTTCCTACCCTCCTTCCTTCCTTGAGTTCCTTCCTTCCTTCCTTGAGTTCCTTCCTTCCTTCCTTCCTTCCTTCCTTCCTTCCTTCCTTCCTTCCTTCCTTCCTCCCTCTCCCCCTCTCCCTCTGCTTCCTTCCTTCCTGTCCTCTGCCTTCCTTCCTTCCCTCCTTCCTTCCTTGAGTTCCTTCCTTCCTTCCTTGAGTTCCTTCTTTCCTTCTTTCTTTCTTTCTTTCTTTCTTTCTTTCTTTCCTTCTTTCTTTCTTTCCTTCCTTCCTTCCTTCCTTCCTTCCTTCCTTCCTTCCTTCCTTCCTTCCTTCCTTCCTTCCTTCCTTCCTTCCCTCCTTCCCTCCTTCCCTCCTTCCTTCCTTCCTTCCTTCCTTCCTTACTTCCTTCCTTCCTTCCTTCCTTCCCTCCTTCCTTCCTTTCTTCCCTCCTTCCTTCCTTCCTTCCTTCCTTCCTTCCTTCCTTCCTTCCTTCCTTCCTTCCTTCCTTCCTTCCCTCCCTCCCTCCCTCCTTCCCTCCCTCCTCCCTCCCTCCTTCCTCCCGTCCTCCCTCCTTCGTTTCCCTCCCTCCTTCCTTTCCCTCCCTCCCCCCTCCCTCCCACCCAGCTCCCTCCGCAATAACATTCAAGACCTTGACAAGATCCCCACCCATCTATCCGTTAACTCACCTTACACTTCCTGGTAGCAATGTTCCAGAGGTATTACACTCAGTCGGATTATCCAAATTGTTTATCAACTTGTGAACCTGAACAGTAAGTTGCGACGAATTGTCGTTGAATAAGTATTTGTTGGCATCACAATAACCTTTCGCGGCAATGAACACTGATGAGTGATGCCGTGAAATATACTGATCAGGGTATTCATCAGTATTATACTGCAAGTTCAACGAATCAAAGAGAGGACCAAGTTCCTAGTGAAAATTACAACAACAAAAATTAAATTACTACAAGCTATGACTTGATGTAAAGACAACCAAAGCGACAACCTTGAAAGCGAAGGAAAGAAGGAAGGAAGGAAGGAAGGAAGGAAGGAAGGAAGGAAGGAAGGAAGGAAGGAAGGAAGGAAGGAAGGAAGGAAGGAAGGAAGGAAGGAAGGAAGGAAGGAAGGAAGGAAGGAAGGAAGGGAGCATGAAGGAAGAAAGAAGAATCTATTTACAGTTTTTATTTCTTATTTTGTTAACCCCTTAGGCATTTTATTTTTCGTGCAGGTCTGACAGCCAAAAAACTCTACTCCACTCCACTCCACTCCATTTCAACCTACTCCACTCCACCCTACTCCACTCCGCTTCACTCTACGCCACTCCGCTCCACTCTACTCCACTCCACTCCACTCCACTTCACTCCACTCCACTCCACTCCACTCCACTCCACTCCACTCCACTCCACTCCACTCCACTCCACTCTACTCTACTCTACTCTACTCTACTCTACTCTACTCTACTCTACTCTACCCTACCCCACTCCACTCTACTCCACTCCCCTTTACTCTATTCTAACTTACTTTGCGAACATAGTTAGTATTGTATGATTTCAGGTGGCCATAATAACTGGTAGGTAAATCCTGAATTGCCTGACTAGGTTTGTCAGGTCGTCTATAATTGAGGTCGGAATCAGTAAAACTGAAAGCAAAGGAGTAGGTGGAATCTTCAATTCCCGAGTAAAAATACGTGACAGGTGTTTTGATATTCTCAAGGCCATCCTGGAAGTCTCCCTTAGGAATAGTGCGGTAGGCATTCTCGATACGCAAGTGGCCAGTTTTTCCTTCTTTCATCGAGTCCACCACTTTGCGGAATTTTTTCACGGAGTCACTGTCAGCATCTTTTTGTTCTAGTTCACTGATTTCAACGAAAATTGGATCATCGACAAGCTGGAAAACAAGATAAGCAAACTTACTTAACAATAAAGCTTTTTATGCGGGGGCAAAATAAGCGGGGCTTAAATAAGTCGCGAACAGTTGGTATAAACGGTCAATTCTTGAATAAGCCGCGGCTTATTTTGGACTAGCTTCAACCCTGGGCTTATTTTAGTCGCGGCTTCTTTTGAGGGTTTTATCTAACGAAGAAACCTGCCAAGAAACGGTTCCGCCTGTTTACCCGGCGAAATAGGACGAATTCGAGACCGGTCTCGAATTCGTCCGGTACCGTGTAAACGTAAGTGTGTTCTCAAGTCATGGCTCGCGCTGATTGGTTATTGAGTAATTGGCGGGAAAATTTCTGAGTTGTTTGAATGAAAATAAGAACAGTTCACAGTCAAAAAATACGTTCGCTGAACTTTTACCTCGATTTTCTCTTGGAATACAGAGATGCTATATTAAACACTCAGAAGAGTGTTTCATCAGGATATCCAAACACCTCGAAATTTATCCAAAAACCTCGGCTTCGCCTTTTCAACAAACGTCTCGGTGTTTGGATATCCGGATGAAACACTCCTCCTCGTGTATGATATATAAACACCCACCTGAGTGCTAGGTCTCAGAAGTGGATGAAAGATCGTCTCTCCATCGTTATTAATAAGAAAGGCGTAAGCTGAACCCCAAGTATAACCAGTTAAGATATTCTCAATTTCATCCAAAGTGACATCTACACCAATTACTCCAATAGTCCTAAAAAACCCCACATGGAATAATTAGTGTGACCGGGGGGTTCAAATCTACTAGTAAATATGGCCCCCGGTTGGCGGATTTGGACCCCCCTTTTTAAACATTTTTAATACTGTATACAACTACAAGGATTATTAAAACATCGCTAAAAATGGAGAGCGTGGAGATCGCTTTTACTAACTCTGGTAGTGGTTTCTATTTTACGGTTTGTCTTCTTTATCACTAATATAAAGTGACAAAAAAACTTCAGACTGTTCGCTATTATGAATTTCGTTTATATTATTGTGTTCACACTACATATATTTAACTTTTGGAGGGGGGTCCAAATCCGCCAACGGGGGTCCATATTTACTAGTAGATTTGGACCCCCGGGGGTCCAAATCGACCCACCCCCGGGGTCCAAATCGACCCCCGGGGGTCCGAATTTAGGGGGGTCCAAATCAACTGGGACACCTGTGTGGCGGTCTGAGGTTGTCACGTACCGTGCTGAGATTGTCACGTACCGTGCTGAGATTGTCACGTACCGTGCTGAGGTTGTCACGTACCGTGCTGAGGTTGTCACGTACCGTGCTGAGATTGTATATCGATTTGTGTTATCAAATGTTTGACGTTCAAAACATTCAAACTTTTTGCCTTCAAATGGTTTATTGATGAAAACTCCTTATATATAGTACAAAATTCAAAAACTTTGTGAACTTTGCTAGTAGTTGTGAATTTGTCACAACATGTTACAACAGGGGCTTTTCAAGAAATCTGAACAACGAATGCGATGAACGGCATATGAACTGAAACAAAACGACGAGTTACTATCATTTGTCATCACGGGATGATCGCATATTCTTGCTGCATGTATACATGTATATCAACCAAAATTATTGTTAATCTTCCAAACTCTGGATATATTTAATAATTCAATGGAATGATCGATATATAAGCATTCTAGTTCACGAGCGGATATAATATTTTTTCATTAAAACTGTGATTATTCATCTCAAGTATTCGATTTTATTCAGGCAGTGTTCATAAATCAGTCATTTCATGGCAAAAAGTTTGATTAATCTGGTCATAAAGCCGATTACAGATATTGATATACAATCTCAACACGGTGACAATCGCACACCGCCACACCGGGTAAGTAGAGAAAAACTGGGATACCGACGAAAACTCCACCGACAAAACCCCCAAATTACTAAATTCAGACAAAAAAACCGCATTCTCCTTTTACAAATTATTTTCAGTGGAGAAGTATGGTTTTGCGACACTATTTACGAACATGTGATTTGATGTTGCGTTCTCAACAAATGAGTCGTCGTCTCAAACAGTTGACAAATGACCCACATGGGAATTGTGGATCACGCTCATAGCTCATCGCCTGAAAGATATCACATAATTCTATAAAGAGCTGCTATACATTCTCAATTCTGTTACAAACTAACTCTCAATCATGGAAGTCGTTCGGTCATATGTACACGAGGAAGTCCCGCAGCGCCAGCACTAAGCGGTGGGAATGTTCCAAGAGAGTAGCGCTTTCCTGCAATGGAAAAGTTAGGACTGACATAGATGCATCACGTGTCATTTCAAGCGTCGATCATAACCATGATGGCAACGGTTTTTACAGTAGAAGCAACAAAAATGCGAGAAAATCTTCGTCAACGAGCAATTGGCAACGTTTAAACTTATAATAAATTATAACTTAAAACTTATTGTGACAATTAAAAAAAATTGAAAAAGTTGAATGCGGGTTTTTTGTCTGAATTTGGTAATTGGGTGTTTTTGTCGGTGGGGTTTTCATCGTCGGGGGTTTTCATCGGTGGGGTTTTTGTCGGCGGGGTTTTTGTCCTGTGGGTTTTTTGTCATGGGATTCAGAAAAACTCTACTCAACCGCGACTGGGATTCGAATCCGCGACCTTCGGTTTACTAGTCCGATGCTCTACCGACTGAGCCAAGTTGGGAGCAGGTCATGATGAAATGACAGTTCTTATAAATAAAGTCTAGTTACTTCTTTATCTCATTCCACGGTTGTTAATACAGTTGAAATAAGATATAAACGCTATATTATAAGCAATATTGGGCATTTCACTCGATTGTATAGCATGTTCTAGGGATTTTTGGTGAAGGAAAATTCGAGTGTAGGATATATACATTTTAAGACCAAACCGGGACCAGTTGCGAAAAATGCAACCACACAGGCCTTCCGGCAGGAATTGAACCCACGACCTTGCGGTTCTAGTGCAATGCTCTGACCACTGAGCCACGGAGGGCGTTGCCGAGAGCTTGATCGCGAGTTCTGTATATATATCAAGGTGGTAATTTTCCTTCACTAAAAATCCCTAGAACATGCTATACAATCGAGTGAAATGCCCAATATTGCTTATAATATACCGAATTTCTCCTGGCATTACCACCTTAATATATACACAGAACTGGCGATCAAGCTCTCGGCAACGCCCTCCGTGGCTCAGTGGTCAGAGCATTGCACTAGAATCGCAAGGTCGTGGGTTCAATTCCTGCCGGAAGGCCTGTGTAGTTGCATTTTTCGCAACTGCATGGTCCCGGTTTGGTCTTAAAATGTATTATCCTACACTCGAATTTTCCTTCACCAAAAATCCCTATAAACACTATAGTCGAGTGAGAATCCATATTCCGGTGTCTACGTTTAAACCACATTACCTATTAGTTACTACTGGGACAGCTGCTGTAACCATTAGCCCCATGCCTAATGCATCCAGGTACGGTGGACTCCAGGTTATAGTCGCACTCGTCTCCGTGTTCGCGGTCAGAAAATCATAATAATCTTGCATTTGACTAATCAAGTTGGAGTTTTCCACAATCTTTTTCATAAAGCCACGATTGTCACACGCTAATTTCCCAGGGAACTCCTCTCCATCGTCGACAACCAAGTAAGAAAATATCCTTGTCTAAAAACAAACAAACTTATAAAGTGAAACATTCAGTTGTCTCTCAGAAGCGCATAGTATACCAAGGCAGGCCATATGATTTCTTAATTTATTATCGAGTCGGTTTTCTTTGTTCTTTGTTCGTTGTAAGACGTTACACTACGTTGTAAGATGTTACGCTACGTTGTAAGATGTTACACTACGTTGTAAGACGTTACACTACGTTGTAAGACGTTACACTACGTTGTAAGACGTTACACTACGTTGTAAGACGTTACACTACGTTGTAAAACGTTACACTGCGTTGTAAGACGTTACACTACGTTGTAAAACGTTACACTGCGTTGTAAGACGTTACACTACGTTGTAAGACGTTACACTACGTTGTAAGACATTACACTACGTTGTAAAACGTTACACTACGTTGTAAGACATTACACTACGTTGTAAAACGTTACACTGCGTTGTAAGACGTTACACTACGTTGTAAAACGTTACACTACGTTGTAAGACGTTACACTACGTTGTAAAACGTTACACTGCGTTGTAAGACATTACACTACGTTGTAAAACGTTACACTGCGTTGTAAGACGTTACACTACGTTGTAAGACATTACACTACGTTGTAAGACGTTACACTACGTTGTGAGACGTTACACTACGTTGTAAGACATTACACTACGTTGTAAAACGTTACACTACGTTGTAAAACGTTACACTACGTTGTAAGACGTTACGCTACGTTGTAAGACGTTACACTACGTTGTAAGACATTACACTACGTTGTAAGACATTACACTACGTTGTGAGACATTACACTACGTTGTGAGACGTTACACTACTTGTGAGACGTTACACTACGTTGTAA
>JAWNZC010000252.1:2282500-2332500 GCA_035771165.1 Paragorgia papillata | reverse complement strand
ACAACAACAACAACAACAACAGTGGCTGCAGCAACAACAGCACCAGCAACATCAACAACAGTCACAAAAGCAGCTGCAGCAAAAATAGCAACAGCTACAGAAGCAACAACAACAGCTGGGCACACCACCATCACCAACAACTAAAATAACATAAAATAAGCAGACAGATGCATGAATCACATTACACAATACAGTGGTTAAGTATTTTAGCTGGGTACTTACTTCAATTTAGTTGCCCCTTCAGCCACTAAATTATCAATCTTAGCACTGAGGTCTTTACGATGAGAAGTTGAGGCAGGGACAAGACGATTTTGTTGGCAGCTCAATACAGTTTCTTTTATTTCTTTATGCCTAATTAGAGTAAAAATAGTTCCAGTTTGTAGGTAGGTAGGTAGGTAGGTAGGTAGATAGGTAGGTAGATAGGTAGGTAGATAGGTAGGTAGGTAGGTAGGTAGATAGGTAGGTAGGTAGGTAGGTAGGTAGGAAGGTAGGTACGTAGGTAGGTAGGTACGTAGGTATAGGTAGGTACTGAGGTAGGTAGGTAGGTAGGCACCGTAGGTAGGTAGGTAGGCACCGTAGGTAGGTAGGTAGGTAGGTAGGTACCGTAGGTAGGTAGGTAGGTACCGTAGGTAGGTAGGTAGGTAAGTAGGTAAGTAGGTAGGTAGGTAGGTAGGTAGGTAAGTAGGTAGGTAGATAGGTACGGTAGATAGGTAGGTAGGTGGGTAGGTAGCTGCACTTGACTGTTCAAAAATGGAAAAAACATCTTAGTATCCAAACACTTACTTTCCTACTTCATCCCAGTGTGATTTATGACCGCATACAATATTGACATAATCTTGTTTGGTCAGTGTATTTAGAACAGTGATGGCTATAGACTTAGCCATCTCAAATTTCTTGCCTTTCATAGAGTAACTACAGTCCAAGACAATGACAACATCTTTGGGACCAGATGTGGCTGAAATATACCATGGTCTTACCCGAGGGTCGTAATCCTCATAAAACCCAGCAAAATTAGTCTGCCATTCTCGTCCGGGATACATTCTATAAAGACCTTCATTGGAACCGAAATACTGCCACCTGTTAAACAGCAAAACCAGCAGAAAAATAAGAAAGTACTTCAACTAAATGCTTACCTAGGTATCAGAGGAAATCAACTAAGAAATTGCCATTTTTGTCTCACCTGAGGTCTGAATCATTTGCTAGGTTTTGCTTAAAAATTTTATCCAAGCCAGCACTCCATTCTACTGTATCAATGATATCACGATGCTCCCTAGGAGATTGATCTGATATCTTGACAGAACTTTGTGAAAGACTGATAACTTGCTTAAACAACCTGCAAAATGTATATGAATAACTGTGATAAATCGTGTAAAGATAATTGTTATGAAAAAGCTCTAGCACTCAGATTCTAGCTGTACTAAATGATTGTTTTGGCAAGAAAACATTTATATTATATACAATATTAACAGCAATAAGAAATATATTATCTATTCATTTGTATACAATAATTTGAATAGTACGTGCATTTTTATTGGTCGATATAGCCATGATCTATGAAAGGACTGGTCTGATTTCTCTAAACCAATCACAAATCTCACTGCAACACAAGCCAATGACGTTGCTTGATTTGTATAGATCATGGATCACGATGACGTGATTTATCTTTTTCAATGCCCTGGAAATTTACAGGGAAAATTTAGTAAGTCTGTTACAGTCAAACTGGATGTTCTTTCCCATACGACCTTGCAATAAGGGTGTCCAAACTCCGGTACTGGTATTTCAACTCTGGCTCTGGCTCCAGTGAACTCAGAGTTGCAAACTGCAGCTCCACCACGGCTCCGAATTTATCTACTTGCTGGGTGAGGGACAGTACATTAAAATGGCTTTATTTGATTAATCTGGTCTGTCAGCTTTCATCTTTCTGAGCTGCTGGAAACACAGCAGATATTAATATCATAATGGTCGTAACAATATTTTAACAAATTTAAAGGAAAATATTTTGGAAACTATTTGAAGTTTAGCTAAACCCCTTTATTAGCTAAATAAATGGAATAGCCGGAGCCACAGCAGGAGCTGAAAAAAACAACTCTGGCCTCTGGCTTACTTGAGTAAAAACACTGGCATCTGGCCCTCCAGCGCGCAGCCTTACCTTGCAATACTGATAGCAACATTGCACTTAGCAAGTTGCCAGGGCTCAAAATAGCGTTTCATGTTACACCCGTCATGGCGACTGGTCAGTTCCAATTGTGACTGTCAAAGATGATTTTTGACCAGTCAAATTTCACGATGCCCCCCCCCCCAAAAAAAAACAACCAACAACAACAAACAAACAAAAAAACAACTAACAAACAAAAACCCACAACACAACAAAATCCATGTAAAGTATATTATTCTACACTATATATAAGCTACATGTAGTACTGATATGAACGTTGGTCATAAAAAGGAAGTGCATGCATAGTTCACTTCAATATATATCAGACATTATGAAACGGGTCTACAACAGCACAACAACAATCATTTTAAGTTCCTTCAATTGGAAGTAATAAAATTAATTGCAAGTAATATGACCAGTCAAAATGACCGGCGTTATACAAATTTGGCTGGTCACATTAAAAATTTGGCTGGTCATTGACGGTGACTGGCCGTTATTTTGAGCCCTGAGTTGCTAAAAATCCACATTTTAAATATCGAACTTCACATAATATGAAGTTCTATTGAAAGTCATAACATCTAACTCTAAATGTGAAGTTCAATATTTAAAATGTGAATTTTTAGCAACTTGCCAAGGAGTCACCGTGTATCGTAACTTGTTAGCTAGTCAATACAGTATTGCAATGATGCTGTCAATATTGCAAGTCACGTGGTAAAGAACATCTGGTTTGACTATAAAACATAATTTTTCTATTTTTTATTGTAATCGACTGCGTCTTGTGGGCCACTTTTTTGTTCTTACAACGTTGTGACATCATCTGTGCATCTATAACTGAAGAGACAATGGCAAAATGGAATCTATTATTTAAATAAATTTATGCAAAACTTACGTGTTATACTTGGGCAAATGAACTGGGTTATAATTCTGAAGATCTGTGTCTGAATAAAGTTCTTTTGGCAAATCTCTCAATTGAGAGTATTTCAAATGTTCCTTTTTATCAATGTTAAAATCTTTGAATAACTTGGCTGTCTCCTCAGCTAATCTCTGAATAATGAACAAAAAATGTGAAAAATAAATGAAACATGCAACAAATTCCTAATTTTCTGGTATGACAAATTTCCAGTATGGTGTAATGGTTTATTGCCAAAATTATACTGGGGTTATCGATATGTATCAGTTTTTGAGCCTTTAATGTACATAACACCCCTGGGTTTTTCCCTTCCTGTGTAATTAAGTGTCAAAACGGTGCCCTTAACTTTAACTTGTCACAGAACGACTGTAACAAAAATATCAGTGTATCAGAAAATCCCAGATTCCATCCTCTAACCAAACAAAATCTAGATCAAACCGAAATCATCAACTGCACTACTTATGTCTAGCTGACCCCTCCAAGCATCTCTGATGACCCCCGAAACCTCCAATCTCCGAAGTTTAACCTCTGTGGAGGAAAGAGTCCCCCCCCCTCCCTCCCACCACAACCACTAACAGTTAGCAGTCCATAGAATTGCCTCATTCTTCAAATAAAAACACTAAATTGAACAACATGTGTATACTTCAGTTCACATTGCTTAACAATTTCTTACTCAATTAATTCCCCAAAAAAATGATTTGCATTTTTGCAGTGGAAATAATTCACAAGAATACCTAACACCATGCATACTTTTTCATCCAAAAACCTAAATTTTAAGAGTTTATGTAATATCTAAATTATCACAAAAAAACACAAGTAGTAATTTTTTATGATTTTAAGAAGAACAAAGTATTTGAAGTTGAATATGCAGGCAAAATGGTTTAACATCTTGATTAATAAATAACTCACACAGTGTATGATTCATGTACGGTGATACAGTTCCAGCTGTATTCTACTAACATGTGAATTGAAATTGTGTGGAGATAAATGTTTGGAAAAAGGTTTAAATGTTATTAATCCAACTTACTACGTTTATTTGTATTTTAATCACAATTAACAGTGATACACGCAGGGAACAATCTACTGACACCCAAGACAACTTGTTTTCAATACATTTTAGATTTATAGACTTACAAAATATCTGAATAACATGAATGTAGAAAAATCCATCAGTTTATGAACTTTATAGAAGAAATCCAAAAAATTATGAATTTAGACAAATTCATAAATTTATGAACTTGAAGAAATCCATAAATTTATGAACTTAGACAAAATTCATAAATTTATGAACTTTAAGAAATCCATAAATTTATGAACTTAGACAAAATTCATAAATTTATGAACTTTGACAAATTCACAAATTTATGAACTTGGACAAAATTCATAAATTTATGAAATTGGACAAAATTCATAAACTTATGAACTTGAAGAAATCCATAAATTTATGAACTTAGACAAAATTCATAAATTTATGAACTTTGACAAATTCACAAATTTATGAACTTGGACAAAATTCATAAATTTATGAACTACGGTAATAGACAAAATTCATAAATTTATGAACTTGGACAAAATTCATAAATTTTTGAACTTGGACAAAATTCATAAATTTATGAACTTAGACAAAATTCATAAATTTTTGAACTTGGACAAAATTAATAAATTTATGAACTTGAAGAAATCCATAAATTTATGATGTCACGTGTTAAATGTAAATTCGACCCGCAACAAAACACACTGTGACGAAAGTATCTTTTTGGTTGATAAAACGATCTTTCATAACCGATATAGACAGGCTGTATCTGTCAAATACTAAGCCCCAAGCACAAGATGTACGTCGCAAACGTTTGAGGCCAAATTTAGCGATTTTGCCTGTTCTATAAAATCCGTTGTGCTTTTATATAAATATATATATATATATATATATATTTAACAATTATTCCCCAAAGTGGAGGTGAATAGTGCTGGATATTCACCAACACCGAGGTGAAAATATATATATATCACACGTGCACTGCACTACACTGTCATGCACACACACATACAGAATACACAGGAGACAAATCTTGATCTGCAGATCAAAGTTCAACAAATTAAGCCCAAAATTTCAACACGCAGTTATTCAGAATATCCGCACAATTTACATCGCATATTTAGTTTGGCGCTCCGCTATTTTAACTGATCCGATATTATTTAATCGAAATGATTTCAAACAACCGTGTCAACGGTCTTGTCATTTTGGGATTTGGGGCTACCTCAGCACGCAGTTCCCCATCTCGCGTCAACACATGACGACGTAAAATCCTATTTGTTTCAAAACTAAAAGCCATTTATAAATCACTGCTTTAAATGATAATAAGCCGGTACCTTTGCAGCATGTTCTTTCTTCGAGAAATATCCTCCAAGCCTCTTCTTCACCGCTTCAACTGTCTTGCTTCCATTCTTTCGATCGTCGATATAACTAGCCTTATCGTACATTTTCTGTAATTCCCTAGTTCGTAAGCCTTCTTCAGCAACTTCTGTTAAATATTCCTCGATTTTTGATGCCCATTGCCTCACCGTTTCCTTGGTTAACGGCTTGGTATAAACAGAAGACAATGCCAACAGCAGAAGTATGCATTTTGCGAGCATCATCTCACGAGTGAGACAGCCAAGATCGATGCCTCACAACAAAGCAACAAAATAAACAGGCTCGCTCAGAATTTCTATACACTGCGGGACGTTTGTGTATGTAAAAGTAAGCTCCTTTTAATGGCGATCGGTACGAAATAACAAGAAATACTTCATGTCCTAGCGCTGTGGGTAGTCCGAGCACGTGAGCCAAACCAGCTACTATTAAAAAACTTTGGACCGTTCTACTCTACGAGTATCTACTGTAGTCTACACTTTACGGACTCTACTCTAAAAGGGGCCGTCGGACAAATAGATTTCGTCCCCAATCGGCGATGGGGGGAGGGGTAATCTTGAATCCGCGATAACAAGAAAAATTAGGACGAAATCTGAATTTAAATATAAACATTCGTTATACACCATGAGTCTACATCTATTACTATGCTATGTGTCTATACTCGTTGTCAAAAATGGCAGTATTACTGGTCCGCGATGATAGGGGGGGGGAGGGGGTCAACACAATCGCGGAACAAGTCCGCGATTGGGGACGAAATCTATTTGTCGACGGCCCCTAAACTCTATTGGCCTCAATACTCAAATATTTCACTCCACTCTCCTCTCTCCTCGCACTCTCATCCCACTCCACTCCAATGCTCCACTCCTATCCACTCTTATCCCAATCCAATCCACTGCGCTTCACCCAGACCTGGCTTCACCCCTATCACTCCCTACTCCGCTCTACTTCACTCTCCAATGCACTCCGCACACTTTACAACCTTAAATTTCTCTTACGTTGTGTACTGATATTTTCTTTTGTGTATTGCACATACGGGCCACCGTATTACACTGACTTTCACGCTTATTTGTTTGCACAGGCAGCAAGAACATAGTCAAAAGAATGTTCTTCGTAAATCTCGTGAAGTTCTAGGCTAAATTTTTCAAAATATTAGCTTTCGACTAAACAAATTACACATAACAATACCAGCCCAGGACGGCTTTATTTAGCACGACAATGGTGTAATTTCATTGGTCCATGTACACAAAAGGAACGGAATGTGTTAGTGGGGGACGAAAATATCGAGGTCCGCAAAGAACGCCTGCGAAGGAGGCTAGACGTGACTCGTACATGATTTAGTCCTTTATAGGTTATTGAATTCACACAATTTTTGCGGTTTTCTTTCGTTGTTCTTGTGTAAACAAAATGACTGGCAAAACCCGTAATCGACCGCGGTCGATTACGGAAAATAATTGCGGAAAATAAAATCCACCGGCACATAACGCATCTCAGCCAATGAGAACACACGATTTCAACGGAAGTAACTTGTGCCTTATATTAATCGGATTAATAGCGTGACTGAGACGCGATATCCCATTTAATCCACTGAGATTTAATCGCAAGTGTCCTCTATTTATAAAAGTATGGCCTATGAAGAACATTAATGACGTCAAATTGCCGAGAGGGGGACAAATTAATTTGGCCGGGGGAAATTTTCGGGGGGAGGGGGACAAATTTCCTGTGAGACAATTAGTTCCGATATAAGAGTAAGAAACAATGGAAAAACAACTTTATTAACGATTTGTGACATTTTGTTAAGTATTAGAAAGAAAAAAATACATTTTACTACCATTTGCGTTCAAGCGTTTAGCGAATAACTAGTTGTTTTCGAGTTTTGAAACAAACGTTGTCCAATGACAACTATGAACTATACGTTTGAGTTTTGACAGATCAAATCAATGACGAATATGGGGTGTAGCTTTCCGTTGTTATTGCTTCCGTTGCAAGTTTCACTTTCTCACGGGCCACGGCAAACATGAATACAAAATAAATGCGTTCGGCAGGTCATATCGAAGTGAAGTACTCTTATCAGACGATCTGCGTTCGCTGATCATTCCGATTCTCACAATTAAGCCAAAGACAAGTTATGCCAATCAAACGCTGCCGTGTAAAAAGAACGATATGACAAGTATTGACACCCCCTATACGTTGATTTGATCTGTCAAACGTATAGTTGTCATTGGACAACGTTTGTTTCAAAACTCGAAAACAACTAGTTATTCACTAAATGCTAAACGTTTGAACGCAAATGCTATAAAAGAACACTGGATCGGGTAACCCACTGTTCGCCAGGTCAGAAAAGTATATAGACAAATATAGTGTTACAAACTTTATGCCGGGTTTTTTTGTGTCACAGGGAGTATGAGGATAATAATGAAATAACAAAATAAAAACTCAAATATTTTCCTTTATACAGTATATATAGGAATTAATATCGAGTGTTAACCACAAAGACCAATTTCTCACTCTTTGTTTTTGTCCATCAGATTTTCGTCTGCTTTTTCCGGTTTCAAAATGCCTCGTTTTCGATCTTCTAAAATATGAAATCGATTCAATAAATTAAATCCATCCATCCATCTGATGGGCCCTTCATCCCTTCCGCTCGCCATCAATCCATCCATTCACCAATTCAGTCATCTACCCCTATCCTCCATTCATTTATTCTCCATCCACTCATTCATCCATCCATCCATCCATCCATCCATCCATCCATATAGTGATTCACTTTATAGATCTAAGTTAGAAATACCTTCTGCTTTTAAAACAGCCGACACATCAAAACCACGTAAAGCATTGCGTTTCTTGATGGACATATGATAACTCCATTTCTTCTCCTTACGAATCGGGGCGGAGTCTTGTTTCAACTGAGAAAGTTGCGCTGGTGAAATGTTAAATAATTGTATAACTTGGTTTGAAAGCGATGGCAAAGGCTCACTTGGAATAGATAGCAATACTTTCTTTGACAACCCTAAACAATTGAAACAAGAGGACACTCAGAGACGCCATTATGAAACGAAATTTCAATGCAGTTTTTGTGTCCACTGACCTTAAGGTCACGTGGCACACTAAATCCAGGGGAAACGCGTCCGATTTTTTCAAAAGTGCGGAAAAGGGTCAAATTTTATTGCGTTGCTGGCGCGAGAAAGGAAATCGCGCATCTATCATATCTCGCGCGGCAACGCAATTGTAACCTAACGCCTTCCGCAATCGTTGCCGAAAGTTAAAATAGTTTAACTTTCCGCAACGATTGTCGAAAGTATTAAATCACATATATAGGCATTGTTTTAGCCTGGTTTTAGCAGAAAACACAGTGTGTTTTTTCAGACTGGCTAAGACTGGTATAGTTCTCGTGGGGTTTCTTCAGCTTCGTTTTCAGGTTGAATTTTTCCACTCCTTGGCTATAAATTGTGGCCGCCATTTTGAAGTACCGCTGCCAAACGTTTGGCGCATGCGCGACGTCCGAACTCGCACCTCAAAAAAAGAGCGGGAAAACACTGAAATATTTGGACTGGTCCGAGAGTTCGACACAAAAGTTAAAATTAAAAGCATACTACCAAAAAGATAAAGTAGGTAATTTGTACATGGCTTCTTTGTCAATATTGTAACATATTCGGAAATGACCCCTTCGTAATTTTCTTTACCCTTTTTTTAAAACACAAATGAATAGTCCAGTCTTACATAGTATTCGCTGTCTGGTTGTCAGGACCGCCGAGAGGGGGGGGGGGGTTAGCCGGGCCCACGTTAGGGGCACGTACGACCACGCCACGCATATCCGCTTTCGATGAATTCGATCTTGTTAAGAATCTTTGTTAGAAATGCTTTCAAATTTGAAATTTCAATACTGTGCCCATGTGATGTACTAAGGCTCATTGTTATTATCATTAGTATGTATTCAAATTTCCATTTTTCAGAACTCAAAAGTATAATAGAGCTTTAAGAATTCGAGAAAGGCTGACATGTAGTTAACACTTGCTATTTAAACGCTGACTGTCAGATAAAAGCTTAAAGGGTATTGGCAATAAAAATTAAGTTTGTCTCATTTGAAAGAACTCGCCAAATGGTATAAGAAGACCTTTTACAAATTTTCCGTATCTGTTTTGGTTTTGGAAATATTTTGACCAAAGACAGCGTGCTGTCCGCCATCTTGTTGTAATATTGGTTCTAATTAACTGGAAATTGGTGACGTCACAAGCAGGGTAAACCTGATGAAACTACTCCGTGGGTGCCCAAATTTCCACGGAAGGTTTTTTAAATGTTGTGGGTCAATTTAAAATGGAAATAGCGCAACAAAAAATCGAGTTTCTAGCTCATGTCATAAGGTTGGCAAGATAAAAATTTCACTTTACGCTGCTTATGTCGTCACATGCATAATTTTGCATATCGAAAATAATTCCAAGATGGCGGACAGCACGCTGAGTTTGGTCGAAATATTTCCAAAACCAAAACAGATACAGATTTTAATTTTTATTGCCAATACCCTTCAAGCACAAGGTATAGTTGCTGTTGTTGAGCAACTTGGCACTTGCGCGAGTACAGCGGGTCTAGCGCGGAAGAGACACTGTGGCACAAAACCGCAACTTGTTATGCATGGTTACCAGCTTACACTGGCGTCTTATCTATTATTCCTATTAACGTAGACTATAGTTAAACGCAAACGCCGTTCTTTGTAAAGATTAAAGTTTTGTGAGTTGTGGACTTGTGAAGACAGGAATAGATATAGAAGTGTCAAATTTGAAATCTCTACTCAACGACCTAAAAGATTTGCGTGCGAAATGGCCATCAATCTTAAATGAAGCGAAGTCGGTAGCTGATGCCATGCAAATCCCAGACGACGCATCAACTCCGAAGATGAAGATTGGAACGAAGAAGCGTTCAAAAGCGATACCGTGTTTTTTATGCAATTATTGATTCTGTGATTATGAAGCTGCAAATTATATCGACAAACATTTTAATGTTCTGTGGCAGTACCTTCAACTATCCGAAGAAGAAACTTCAGAAATCTGTAGAGTTTTTGCCAAAAAATACTCATGTGATGTTTCCCATGATCAACTAAAAGAGGAAGTCGTCCACGTAAAGTCAATCCATCACGCTCATTTTGGAGATAAAGTATTGACCCCGCACAATCTCCTGAACAAACTCAGTGAATTTAACCTCGAGGAGATATTTGGAAACGCATGCGTAGCCCTCTGGATCTTCGGTATTCTGCCAGTAAAGCCCCGCACAGACGACCAAGTTTTCCTTGACAAGTTTTATTTGTTCGTGTGCACGACACAAATTGACAAGTTTTTCCTTGACAAGGAGCCTTGTTCAAAAGCTGGTCATCAGCCAGCTTTTGAACAAGGAAATTTGCTCGCGTGTATAGTCGTCAAGGAAAACTTGACAATTAACTCATCTCCGAAGCTTATTACGCGATCATTACTGTCAAGGAAAACCTGTCCAACCGTACACACGAGCAATTATAACTTGTCAAGGAAAATTGTTTGAAAAAAACGTGTTCATCGTACACACGAGCAAGGAAAGTTACCAAGGAACTTGTCAAGAAAAACTTGGTCGTCTGTGCGGGGCTTAACTGCTGCATCAGCAGGGCGCTCATTCAGCCACGCTAAACCGTATCAAAAACTTTATGCGAAGTACGATGACGCAGGATAGGCTGAACGACCTTGCTGTTCTTAGTATAGAGAGTGACTTGACGAGAAAAGTCGACTTTACTAGTGTAATTGACATGTTTGCCCTTAAAAAAGCCCGTAAAGCGACATTTTAATTTGAGAACTGATAGTTCCTTTATTAAGTCCTGCACCTTCTAAATTCCTAGACGCCGGTTAGACTCTATAGTTATTCACAGTACCGTACGTGTTGTACGTATAAGATCGTCTCTGATAAGGTATTAGAATCTGATCGGATTCGGATCGGATTCGGACTAAACTTTTATCGTTCGGATCGGATCGGATTTTGTTCTTTTTTTCTCGGTTCGGATCGGATTTTGTTCTTTTTTCCCCAGATCGGATCGAATCGGATTATGCACTTTTTTACCCGTATCAGATTCACTTTTGTCATTGTTTTTGTCACAAAATTAACAAATTCACTATAGTTGTATGCACGTTGCACAATATATGAAGCCTATAATTACATGTCATTTGTCATTTGTCACTACCACAATGCTTTGCGACCTCCAATCAGCTCAAATAACAACTAAACATTGTTTAACTTCATGTTTGGTAGAACTTCATTTCTACCAAAGTTGATTGTTACACATCAAAAGTATAAAAGCGCACCAAAAGAAAACTAACAAACCTCTTAAGATCTTCTTTATCCGACCATCAGACTCAACATACTTGGCGCAAACTCTCTCAGACATTTCTCCAGGCATGTCGTTCAGATCAAGGAAATCTTTGGACTTCGCAGAAGTGTTGGGCATATCTCCTGGTTGCTCTAAGAAATACTTAATATACTTGTTGTCGTAAGAACGGCTTTGCCAATCCCACCAAATTTTATCAACAAAGCCATGGTGCATGAAAAACTCGGGCGCCGAGGCCGCATCGGTACTGGACATTGTCGCGCCAACGGTGCCGTGAACGACATTGTGAAAATATGCTTCCCAGATTCTGGAAAAGTTTGTAAAAAGTGAAGGAGATTGGAAGATTATTAACAAGAGTTCGACCTGAATGCTGTTGGGCACCGTGCCGTAAAAATCACGCCTCAAACACGCATCTCCAGCGCTGTTGACCAATGACCATTCAGAATCTTTGAAAGGTCCGGTTCCGACGCAATGATTCAGACCCATACCATTCCCGCCCAAGCTATCGTCGCCATCGTCCCATAGAGGATCTGCACCGATATTACCAGCAACCTTACTCCAATCCCAATAAGAGACTGTGACGTGACAGTCAATTGTTTGAAGAAGATTTTCATACTGTAGAATAAACCAACGATGCCACGGAAGAAAGTGTTCGACGGCGTGAATTGTGGTACCAAAAAATTTCTTGTGCATTGTCAGGAGTCGTTCGTAGTGGGCTTTGTACTTTGGATGAGTCGATGCCGTTTTTACTGTTTTTATATAGCGAACTCTTTCGTCATAAGTCATGTTTGTAAATTCTTTTCGCATTCGACAACACTGCACAAACTGTCCATTCTTACACGTACAAGCTCTACCACATTCGTCTTCGACGCTATCACCTTCATTCCAACATTTCTTACTTTTGTCTAAAAACAAAAGTGAGATCTATATATTAATCTGGAAGGCTGACTGTCAATCCAAAAGTGAGGCCAAAAGTGGCGGATGTGAGGAGCACTTTTAGACGCCACTTTCAGACCCCCAGCGCGGCCAGGCCATTTCACGGCAAATTTAGTTTGCTACTGCTACGAAAAGGCTTATAACAGCCAAGAACGAGCAGAAAATTTCGATATCACTGACAATTGTCAATTTTCATTTGTCAGTTCGCATTTCTCATTTGTCAATTGTCATTTGTCACTACTGTCAATTTTCATTTGTCAATTGTCATTTGTCAATTTTCATTTGCCAATTGTCAATTCTCATTTGTCATTTGTCAGTTGTCAATTGTCATTTGTCATTTGTTATTTGTTATTTGTCATTTGTCAATTTTCATTTGCCAATTGTCAATTCTCATTTGTCATTTGTCAATTGTCATTTGCCAATTTTCATTTGTCAATTTTCATTTGTCAATTTTCATTTGTCACTTGTCATTTGTCGCTGTGTGGCACTGGAAATTATTCCTCGATGTTCTCCCAGCCTAATGCCAACTGCATGTGGTGAATGAAATTTGCAATTTCGCATCTAATCGTGGAATGGAACTTAATCCCCAAAAATGTAAAGAACTCATGGTATCCTTAAAATACAAACTACCCTGCAACCCGATTTACATTTCTGGTGTTCCTGTAGACACAGTCCCTTGCTCGTTATTGAACCAGCATTGGACGAAAATTCATGACAAACCTTGAGGGCTTCACTTGGTGCGTTTCAAGTAAAAAGCGTTTTATTTTGTTCAAAATCTTCTCTTTTTTTTGTAGTTTGATTCCCAGCAAAACGGTGTCAGCGTTTTTTGATATGTCGAGTTTCGCTGATTTTATCAGTTGACGAATAAAGTTGAAAATGCTGTTTTTCGACCAACATTTGGACAAAACAAGTCATAAATTCTAAACCAGACAATAAATTAAAAAAAACGCTGATACCGTTTGGCTGGAAATTTATCTTGGAATCAAACTACAAAAAAAGATTTTGAACAAAATAAAACGCTTTTTACTTGAAACGCCCCGAGTGAAGCCCTCTGGTTTTAATTAAAACATTCACAACTATTATTGGTTTGTGTTCATCGCGAAACCAAAGACAACGTTGTATTCTACAAATTAATAGCTTTCTAACGATATCTATTTTATTTTTGTGGCATAAATTCTGACGAATTGAGAGCGCTTTACAGAAATGACCCTGCAAACCTATACGGAGACCTGAACACACAACTAGTATAAATACACAGGTGATTATAGGCAATTGCGCGTGCTGATTGGTCCAGCTACTCAGTGAATATCGATTAATAATAACCTCGACTTCGTCTCGGTTATTATTCATCGATATTCACTTCGCCTTCGGCGAATAATTGTTAATTAACAAGTCGTTCCTCTTACCACATGATCCTTTATGAGCAACTGTAATGTCTTTCCCACTCACGCAAGCAGCATTTTTTAACGAACATTCATTGGGATAGGTTTTGCCATTTGATCCACAAACAGGGTCAAGCATGAAGGGACAAAATCGTAAACATTCTAGTATGCCATCTATAAGAAAATAGAAAAAGCGAAAAGTTTATTTTACATACAAAATCAGCACAAGACCTCGATTTGCACTTATGTTAAAAAGAAAATAACTTAACTTAAGGTGGCTCCATACAGTTTCAAGAAAAATGGAAAATACAAGTTTGAGAGTCCAAAACACGTGCATAAACAATTCGGAAAAAGAACAAAACTAAATGTTATGTATAGTTAAACAGTCTGACAATCAAAAACTGTTACCAAATAAATAGCAACAGTTATTGCTATGGCAACAATGACGTTTCAAACATGAATGGCTGCCAATTACCTTTTAAACTAATTTAATTCGTAAAAAACTTTGGTGAACCCCAATTTTTTTTCCATTAAAACTTTTCTTGAAGTATGAGTAATCAATAGGCCGATTTTATAAAAATTCTGTAGATCCAAATATCTTAAAAATTAACAAACATGATTTTTCCAAGAAAAAAAAAATTGTTCTTCAGAAGTTTTTTTAAAATCGGCCTATTGATAACTCATACTTCAAGAAACGTTTTAATGAAAAAGAATTGGGGGTCACCAAAGTTTTTTTCGAATTAAATTAATTTGGGTAATTGGCAGCCATTTTGAAACGTCATTGTTGCCATAGCAACAACTGTTGCTATTTATTTGGTAACAGTTTTTGATTGTCAGAATGTTTAACTATGCATAACATTAAGTTTTATTCTTTTTCCGAATTGTTTATGCACGTGTTTTGGACTCTCAAACTTGTATTTTCCATTTTTCAAGAAACTGTATGGAGCCACCAACACGGAGCGAGCGCATAAGTACTGGTTGAGGTACTCAGCCAATCCTGGCCAAACGCATCTGATTGGTCCACACAGCTAAAATTACTTCCGGCCCTACGTACCGAGGAACTTTGGCTGAAGAGTGAAGACTGAAGAGTGGAGCTTTTGTGAGACGTTTTGTTTACTGTTTTTAAATTAAACTTGCCGCTTTCCAAACGTCGAATTTGTCTTTTTCAAGTGTAACACATCATTTTGAGTAGAAAGATGGAAAAATTACGCCTTCAATAAGTCGAAACAAAACTAAGGTGAGGAAAAACCGTACGAAAAACACCAAAACAATTATGTACGAGTCAAATCCAACTGCGATCATCCCCCCCCCCCCCCCCCCGGGCAAACCCCGGGCATTTGACCCAAGGTGAGCTCCGTATAGGCGGGAATTTGACGTAAAGCAATCCCACCCGGTCGGGCATTTGACTATTGAAAAAAGTTGGTCAGCGGTTGCACGTTAAAAAATCTCCTCGTTCTAGCCATCTCTTCATTCTGCATGATCTTTTCTGTCGATATTCCACGTGAACATTTGAAAATGCCGTTGTTTAAAGTCTGGGATGCAAAGAAGGACGTTGAAACTTCATGGTAGTGAATTTTTTGTTGTCTATGTATGAAATATTTCAAACAAAATCTTTTAATAGAGCCTTGACAGTCCCAGACGGTGGGGCATTTGACTGTGTTTTCGGTCCGCATAGTGGGGAATTTGACCAAAATTTTTCGGAAAAGTCAAATTCCCGGGGGTTTGCCCGGGGGGGGATGATCGCAGTTGGAATTGACTCATACATTATGCGACAGAAACTGTACGAAGACATCTGAAACTTTGTTCCTTTTATGCAACAAAAATAATGCGTATATTAAGCTATGCTATCGAAAACAATTAGTACAGCAATGGGCACAGACAATGTATGAGTATATGTACATGTAGTTGAAACTTATTGTTCTTTAGTAGGTCTCCAGTTTCCTATTAAAATGAAGACATGTTTTGGACAAATGTTCGAACGTGCGGAAATATGTCAACACAAAGAGCAAAAACAGTTTTAATAGTGACGAAAGATTTTAGCAACAAACTTTGATATTAAATTAACTCCTATCTGCAGAACTGTCCGGTTTTAAGGCATGCACCCGGTAAAAAATCTTGAATCCTTGCCAGACACAACAAAATGCACAAGCAAAAAGACCAGCGAGAACAAGAAACCAGTCATTAGCTTAGGCAACATTTCAGTTCAAAATTCAAGTAGCCCGTGTCGTGATTTAGGCATAAGACATTTCAGAAACTTAAGCTTAATAAACAATAGAAATAATGAGAAAAAAACAAAAAGCCATATGCATTCAATTCGCAAAAAAAGTTAGCCGTCTCGCAATGGAACGTTTGTAGCGTCTCACCGTTTTTCTTGTTGAATGCAGATGTCTGTATTCTTCGCTTTTTTTCTTTATATATTCCGTCCTTGTAATTATAAGACCCTTTTATGTACACCAAGAATGTTGATAATGAATATCTCCATGTAGATGTCTGAACATCATCTCACTTTTCAACGACGATTTGACGAGGCAAACAACTTTGTTTTTGCACGACCGACAGTAAAAATAGGGAACCCAGTAAATGTTGTCTGGGAAGCCAGACAAATGGCTTCCTAAAAGTTCTCAATAATTTGTGCCGATTTATTGACTTGCAAAAAGCAAAGTTCATATAATAACTTATTTATTGTCTTCGTTTAAATGGTCTGTTTTAGTTAAATATCAAAGTATTGTCTTTTATGTGGAACTCTATTTCAAAAAACGGCGAAAGACAAAGCAGCTATAACTTACGTGACTTTCAAACATCGTTTGAAAGCAAGGTCATATATATATTTTACAAATTTATTGACCAAACAAATTTAATCACTTCAGAATTGTTTTTATCTAAGACACTTATGCTTCTCTTTACAATTTACGTAGATAATTGAAAAGGTAAAAAGGTTATAAATAAAAGATAATTCTCAAAACTTCACCAGCTCACTGACTCGTTGTTGACTTGGCTGTTGACATTTCAAACTGTCAGTGCGTAGCCGGGGGGGTGGACCCTTTTATACGCTCGCTCCGTGTTTAAGACTACATGGCCTCCACGAACGCAATCTCGTACCCAGAGCCTTCGCCCGCGCACAAACAAAGCTCTGGGTAGCCTAGTTTAGAAGCCTTTCGTTTCGCCATGAGAGCGCTTTGTTTGCGCGCGGGCGAAGGCGCTGGGTACGAGATTGCCACGAACGTTTTTTCTTTATTTACTTTCCTACAACATTTGATTTTTTTCCCTTTATCATTATTACTAGCTATGGTAATGTTTTTGCATAGTCTTAAAGATATTGTGGTAGTTGGTAATTGTGCAAAGTTCCATGTGCGTGCTGATTGGTCGAGCTACTCAGTGAATATCGGTGAATAATAACCTCGACTTCGTCTCGGTTATTATTCATCGATATTCACTTCGCCTTCGGCGAATAATTGTCAATTAACAAGTCGTTCCTCTTACCACATTGTCCTTTATGAGCAACTGTAATGTCTTTCCCACTCACGCAAGCAGCATTTTTTAACGAACATTCATTGGGATAGGTTTTGCCATTTGATCCACAAACAGGGTCAAGCATGAAGGGACAAAATCGTAAACATTCTAGTATGCCATCTATAAGAAAATAGAAAAAGCGAAAAGTTTATTTTACATACAAAATCAGCACAAGACCTCGATTTGCACTTATGTTAAAAAGAAAATAACTTAACTTAAGGTGGCTCCATACAGTTTCAAGAAAAATAGAAAATACAAGTTTGAGAGTCCAAAACACGTGCATAAACAATTCCAAAAAATAATAAAACTAAATGTTATGCATAATTAAACAGTCTGACAATCAAAAACTGTTACCAAATAAATAGCAACAGTTGTTGCTATGGCAACAATGACGTTTCAAAATGGCTGCCAATTACCCTTCAAACTAATTTAATTCGAAAAAAACTTTGGTGTCCCCCAATGTTTTTTTCATTAAAACTTTTCTTGAAGTATGAGTAATCAATAGGCCGATTTAAAAAAAATTCTGTAGAACGAAATTTTTTAAAAATTAACAAACATGATTTTTCCAGAAAAAAAATTATTCGTTCTACAGAATTTTTTTTAAATCGGCCAATTGATCATTCATACTTTAAGAAAAGTTTTAATGATAAAAAAATTGGGGGTCACCAAAGTTTTTTTTCGAATTAAATTAGTTTGAAGGGTAATTGGCAGCCATTTTGAAACGTCATTGTTGCCATAGCAACAACTGTTGCTATTTATATATTTATTCAGACTGTTTAACTATGCATAACATTTAATTTTATTCTTTTCCCGAATTATTTAATCACGTGTTTTGGACTCTCAAACTTGTATTTTCCATTTTTCAAGAAACTGTATGGAGCCACCTTAATTAGTCTGGTAGACAATCGATTTGTAAATGATAGCAAATAAATAAACAATAAACTGGAGTAAACTAAACTAACTTTATTCATACTGGATAATCCTAACAGTCATATCTAAACTGTTCTCTCTAGAGGTCCAGTAAGGACGATTCCACATTGTTCCAGTGTTACTACAGAAATAAACCAGAGTAAATTAAACTAACATTATTTATACTGGATAACTCTATCAGTCATATCTAAACTATTCTCCCTAGACGTCCAGTAAGAATCATTCCTAGGATGAGCTCATTGACCCATGGCGTTACTACAGTGAAGGAAACCAGAGTAAACTAAACTAAACTTACGTATACTGCATGGACGTTGTTTATTTGTTGATGTATTAATAAAAATAGAATGGAGATATGTTGATAGAGCATAACACGAGTTTTAAAACAAATTATAAGTGGAATTAAATCAAGTGCAATTATCTTTTGCTCACCAAATGAGAGCGAACATTTCACAATGGTATTACTATTCTAAAATTCAAGACATCTTCTCTTTTTTACCACTATTAAAGTGTCTATGAAACGAAAATTAAGTTTGTCTTAGGCCCAGTTTACATAAAGCGGATTGACTGTCCAATCGGATCGAAAAACGCGAGTGAAGTCAATCTAGGCACATGTTTACATGGAGAATCCGATCTGCTTGGAACATTGTTTTCGGTTTTGGAACACTATTTTCTGTGCTTTCCTCAATGTCTGCCATTTAGCACGACACCCACCAACTTCGCTCATGCGTATCAAGTCATTTTCAAGTCAAACCGTGTTTAGATGAATCAGATTGGAGACATTCAAGTCGATCCTTGCTTGAATCTCAAGTCAATCCACTCCATTCCACTGCGTGGATTGACTTCAGCCATCCGTTTCGATCAGATCGAAAACTTTCAAGGCCCTTAGAGCACTTAAAATGGTAGAGTAAGGCCTGTTTATATATATATATATATATATATATATATATAATTTATTATTGAGTTGGTTTTCTTTGATCTTTCGAGGGCTTTATGTCGCATAAAGCCCTTGAATAATAATTAATAGTAATAATAATAATAACAAGGAAAATCTTTGTCCAAAGTATAAAATATAAAGTCTTTATATAGCATACATCCCTCGTTCTCGGGATTTATCTATTACATATATATATATATATATATATATATATATATATCGGTATTGAGCACTTTTCGACATTTCGCGAACAACAATTTGTTTGTTCGAATATATATATAGTATATATATATATATATATATATATATATATCGGTATTGAGCACTTTTCGACATTTCGCGAACAACAATTTGTTTGTTCGAATATATATATAGTATATATATATATATATATATATATATATATATATATATATATATATATATATATATATATATATATATATATATATATATATATATATATATATATATATATATAGTTCAATCTACAGACACGGTGTTTCGCTGTACAACAGCTCATCAGTGTAGCTTGGAACAATCTGAATGAATTTCACCGATCGTCGGTGACAACCGCATGTGGGAAAGCATCGGTGAAATACATTCAGATAGCGTGAAGTGCGCATGGGCCCAGAGTGCTCAAACTTCCACAAGGGTAGTGAGCGTTATATATATATATATATATATTTATTTATACAATAAGCTAAATGTTTTGCACGTTTTCATTGGTCGAGAGCCATGATCTAATACTGGACAGATGCACGGATTTCGTCACAACTTGTTCTGATAGCTGTGAACCAATGAAAATCGCCACTCCAATGTCACGAACCAATCATATTGCTTGTTTTGTATAGATCATGGATCACGTCAGATGGCGTGCTTCATCTTTTTCAATGCCCCAGGATTTTGGCGGGAAATTCAATGAATGTTATCATAAGTTGTTTTTTTAACTCTTTTATTGTATAAAACAAATAGATTCCATTTTTCCGTTGTCTGTTCAGTTATAGATGTACAGATGACGTCACAACGTGGTAAGAACAAAAAAGTGGCCCACGAGACGTAGTCGAGTGGGTCACTGATGTTCTTACCACGTTGTGACGTCCTCTGTGCATCTATAACTGAACAGACAACGGAAAAAATTGATAACTTCTGATAACATTCATTGAATTTCCCGCCAAATATAGTATATATATATATATATATATATATATATATATATATATATATATATATATATATATATATATTCATACATATTATAATAATAATTATATAATAATAATATTATTATATAAAATAACATAACATAACAAGCTAAAATGGATAGTTGGATAGTTAGATAGATGGATGGATAGAAGGATGAATGGTGCAATGGATAATCGGAGCAATGGATGGATGGGTGAATGAATGAATGGATGGATGGATGAATGGATGGATGAACGAATGGATGGATGAATGGATGAGTGGATGGATGAATGGATGGATGAATAGAAGGATGGATGAATGGATGGATAGAAGGAAGGAATTGTGGAAGGATAGATGGAAGGATGGATGAATGAATGAATGAATGAATGAATGAATGAATGAATGAATGAATGAATGAATGAATGAATGAATGAATGAGCGAATGGATGGATGGATGGATGGATGGATGGATGGATGGATGGATGGATGGATGGATGGATGGATGGATGGATGGATGGATGGATGCATGGATGCATGGATAGAGAATGGATGGATGAATGGATAAATGGATGGATAGGATAGAGGCAAATGTTCAATATGGGTTACCATTTCGAAATGCGAGAGAGTTGCCAAAAATAACTGCCAAGATGACGAAAGTAAAGCCAGCAATCTTCATTTTCCTAGGATGTCTTGATCTGTTTTTATGTTAAGAAATAGGGAGAACTGATTAGAATAATTACTCGGGCTGCCTATGGTAGGCATTTTTGCACAATTTACTTGTGGTCGGGCAAATATTGTGCGAGTGAGTGAGTGTGTGTCAACGTTGGTGAGTGAGTGTGCGAGTGAGTGTGTGAGTTGGTGAGTGAGTGTGCGAGTGAGTGAGTGTGTGAGTTGGTGTGCTGGTTGGGTGAATGAGTGTGTGAATGAGTGTGTGAACGAGTGTGTGAACGAGTGAGTGAGTGAGTGAGTGAGTGAGTGAGTGAGTGAGTGAGTGAGTGAGTGAGTGAGTGAGTGAGTGAGTGAGTGAGTGAGTGAGTGAGTGAGTGAGTGAGTGAGTGAGTGAGTGAGTGAGTGAGTAAAAACTATAGTAATAATTACTAAATACAATTAAATTAAAAAAATAAATTAAATTAACGTCACTATTTTAAATTTACTACTCGAATAGGTCAGTCAAAGACAGAGTTCTGCATGCACACAGTATGATATAAAACAAGCATTCTGTAGCCAAAAACTAATGTCCAAGTTATTTTCGACATTTTCATTCACATTTGATAAGTCTCCCAATTGTATTTGAATCAGTTGATTATCTTGGATTCCCCTGATGAAACACGAGAAACGAGTTGTTGATATGGCATCTCAATCGAGCGATTTCAATTGGAAAATGCAATTAAAATAAACCCTCATGAGATTTTATTCATGTGTGTGTGTAAAATTTATTCATACAACAACTTGTTAATTTTGTATAGATAATTGAGATCTTAAGAATTAGATGAACACCGGTTTTATCTAATATCTTGGGTAGTACACGATATTAGCGTGTTTTACTGGAGTATCCAACTTCAATCAGGTGATTGAATGAACTATTGTAATTGGCTGATTACCATGAATTATTAATGAGTTTGAGATTGTCACTCGGTTAACAGTGTTGGTCGTCAAACTTGTATTTTAATTTGGTCTATTTCTGTACATAGTTTGTTTTTTATATATTACTTCTTTGTATATTACTGCATGTTCGCTCTGTTCGGGGAGCAGCGCTGGTTATCCCGATCCCGACCCAGATTTCCTGTCAAGTTTTTCCCAGATGTGGGTTTTTCATCAGACAGGTTTTTTCTGGCCTTCCTGATGCCAGCCAATTGTGTAATAGTGCATAGCTACTGTGTTTCCAGTTCTTCACCTATCTTGCAGTATACTTGTATATTTTGTCACTAGCTGTTTCTGCATGTATATCGCGCTTGTTTGTTTCTTTGTATATAGTTTTCATGCATGCCATCATTCATGTAATCTATCACACATATTTAGTATAATCTATACGTGTAGTCTAACAATGTTTTATTAAAGAGCTGTTCGTCTCCAACACTGCATGGACGCCGCAGCAAGATTCTCCACACTCCCAGTTGTCGTGTGCGTTGTAGAGTAATGAACAAGTACTAACCCAACTGCGGCAACGAGAAGCAGCGCCCTAACAGCACACGCCACGCGTGCTTCCCTATATATAAGTCCCAGCATTCCGCGCCCATTCCACTTGACCATATAGCTCACTTGGTGGAGCGCCGGACTATAGTAAACCGAATTTAAGGTCGCGGACTGAGTGCACTCTCATGCAATAATTATTCCAACATATAAGAACTAGTTCAGCATGACAAATTTATGAAGCAGTTTCTTATGAGAAAAGTTACTGAACCTCAGAACACACAGGTATTAAGGCATGCTTTCAGGGTCCTTGGAAATAGGCATTAAAGTACTGAATCATTTATTATCACTGTATTATTTATTACTAAATGGTGGTATTCTATTATTCATTTGCTTCTTTATAGCAAAAAGTAGTGTAAATTCTGGATATACAGTATGAATACACTCTTTTTTTTAACCAGATGCATGTACTCTATAAGGAAACACACCACTTAAAAAACAATCGTTTTTACCCTTATAAATAAGAACCTATTAAAAACCTATCAGCTTGATTTTTCATTACACACCCAACATGTAAGAACCATTTCAGCCTGACATGAAAATATAGGGGTTCTTTTAACGGGTTTTGACCGTATGCAACAAAGATTTAACCAAAAACACTTTAAGAGCAGAAAAAATAAGAAAGCAAAACATACCTTCACGAAAAAGCGAGTCGAATTTGTGCTCCTTGCTTCAGTCGTACTTGAAGACCTGTTAAAGATGTCTCCACTGAAACCTATATACGAATAAAGATTGTCAACCACGAAATTTATACTGTCGCATTTACACAACGTAAGCAACTCCCATCACGTTATACTAATTAAACGATTTTTTCCGTTTTCTAATTGACCGTGCACGAGTGCTTCGCACAGGAAATTGTCCAACGTGACTTGTCACAGCTATTCACTTTGTCGGCATTTCAACCTAAATATAGCGAAAATAACCTAAATATAACCTAAATATATTTTTCCCGCATGCGCTAGTAGATACATTGCTGTTTAAGTTAAGTTAACAATAGGAACCTTCGGAGCCAAAGAGTGATAGCCGAATACTGTAGATCTGGTCGTTTTCCGAAGTGATTTTAAATTATAGCATATACTTTGCCACGAATCTAATAATAGTTCGTGCTGAGTTGAGCACTGAATTGGCGAATAGAAATACGATGAGAACGACAAGTTGTCACTATATTGTTGTGTCTATTGATCTAAAATGCGATCAGAGCGACATTTTGTGTCAAATTAATAGTGTGTTGTGAATATGTCCTCGTCGTTTTGTGAAGTGATTTTAAACTATAGCATAGTTGATGACTTTGCTAGTGTTCGCGCTGAATGATGTAAAATCCGATCAGAGCGACATGGTGTGTTTTAATATAGTGTGTTGTGAATGTGTTCGCGCTGAGTTGAGCACTGAATGGCGATCAGAAATACGATCAGACGACGTGTTGCGTCTATATGGTTTGTTGTGCCATTCCGTGTTTAGTAGCTAGTGTTTAGTGTATTGTGAATAGTTTGTTGTTTGCCTTATCCCTAATCATAAAATGACAATTTTAGGTAAATTGGGGAAAACAGGAAACGCGGCCGCTAATCGCATCGTTCTATTAGTCTTTACTATATGTTAAACTCTGGTAACACATTCATTGATTTGCCTGAACAATGATCAACGCGCTTTTTTAATAAGTATTTTATACGCCTACATATAACTTAAGCAGTAAGCAGTGCCAAGTACATGGTTGATTTCCGCGTATAAACTTATAGCTAACATGTCAACAGAACACTTGAAACATAATTTAAAAAACTCTTCAGATTTCAGAAAGATCTTGATTCGAAGCCAAACGAGCACTTGCTCAGGAAACGCGGTCGCTAATCATTGAGTGCGATGATCAACGTGCTTTTTTAATAAGTATTGTATACGCCTACATATAACTCAAGCAGTGCCAAGTACAGTTGATTTCTGCATACAAACTTATAGCTATAAGACATCTTGGCCGAGGATCTAACATGTCAACTGTACACTTGAAACATTTATAGTTAAATTAAAAGGCTATTCAGATTTCAGAAAGATCTTCATTCGAAGCCAAACAAGCACTCGCTCTGTCTTTTCGTCCATGGAAAGCTTGTCGTTTTAGCGAGAAAGTCGAGGCGCGTGGTCTTATTTACGCGATGCTGAACTACTAAATTGAGAATGTTGTTACAACTTGTACCGTAGCGCAGTAGATACATGCACGCTGAGCGTACTTATTTTTTATTCTAGAAGAATAATCATGACATAACACAATTTATTTATACAGGGTTACCCCTTCAGTGAAAATACACTGGTATCACCGGGGGGCCTGTGGGGCCCACATGGTTTCCATATAGTTGTAATTCAGTCGGCGACTATACTATTGCCAATCAAGACTTACAACAATTAGTATACAACAGTCGACGCCTCGCCGATGCGACAACAGTTAATGGCACATGCATCAATCGCCGACAGTCGGCGACTCAGTTTCGCTGAAAACCTCGATTTTGTAACAGAAGTTTACTAAATTACTATTTCGAAGACTTGAACGCCGTACGCCAATTCAAATGTTTGCAACGGTCGTCAAACGTTCACGAAACATGGTTTCCATAATATAGTTGTAATTGTTGTAATTCAAATCGTCGATTCGCTCGGACTGAGGACTTCTCGGTTTTGACAAAGTTCAGATGAGCTAAGTTTGATCAAATTGAATGACTAAAACTTTGTTTGTGATCATGTTCACAGTTTATATAACAATATAGCAAGCATTATTTACACGTTCAGTAACTTCGCCGCTAAAGTATCAGGATAGCTACTCAGAGTTTCACGCCTCTTGTGATCACTGCAGAACGATAACGCAACAAGCTATATATATATATATATATATATACCAAGTAAATACTAAATATACCAAGTAAATATAATGTTAGTAGTAGATTGAAGAGTGCTCGATACCTATAAATAGGCAGAGCGGATTTAACTGACTATTTCTTACTTAAAACATCGTTGTTGCTACTCTGAGTTTCACGAATGGTTGTTTGATGGCTTTCAAGATGCAGAGCTTTTCTTCAAGGCAAAGGTTGCATCGCTTCCCTCCACTGTATCTTATTCAAGTGGAGCTAGGAAGCGATGCAATATTTGCCTTGAAGAAAAGCTCTGCATCTTGAAAGCCATTAAACAACCATTACTGAACAAAAGATCAGAACTCTTCTCAAAATGCCGCCACCAACGAAGATTTTTCGCGGGAAGTGTTAGCCGCGCAAAGAAGAAAGTGACGCGCCATCATGCAAACTGTCCAACGTCAGCAAACATAGTTTAATTGAACTGAATCTTTCACAGTTGCCTGATGATCCCCTAACCGCGTGAAACTCAGAGTAGCAACAACGGTGTTTCAAGTAAGAAATAGTTAGTTATATATATATATATACATATATATATTCAGTTATATATATACATATATATATTCAATCTGCAGACGTACGTTTCGCTGTACCACAGCTCATCAGTGCAGCTCGGAACGAACATAGATATATTATTATAGGAACAGAGTGCTCAAACCACTGCTAGAGTGTAGTGTTTTCAGCTTGAAATCGGGGAAAATTTACAGATTTCTCGGGGAATGATCTGGAAGAAAAATTGTATTTTTAACACTTGGCAAAGAACTTTTTAACTGATTAAGCCAGACTAGTCAGTAATTAATGCTTAACATAGTGAAATGTGAAATAGTGAAATGAAACTGCTTTAGAAACACAGGATACGGTATATATTGTATAGAAGGCAACAGTAATTACAACTCACAAAATTCCATTTTCTGTCTGCAATATTGAACGAAAATGGCAAAGGTTAATTAATGACTACACAATGTGTTCAACAGATTTTTCTTTATTAATACCTTGAAAATAAATGCTGTAGCTCGTCGGTTATTGCGATAATTTCACGCTGAGAAGATGGAAAAAGCTATTCTAGAAGTTCAAATTTTGAAAATTCTCTAGGAGAATGCCCTCGGACCCCCTACTAGCCCCCCTGTCGGGGACCTTAGCCCCTGTGTCGTAGAATTCTTGGCGCCATGCACCCCTGGTCCTGAGTATTATAACTTTCGACAGCTTGTACAGCTCTATCAAAATATCTCCATTATATTTCATATACCACAACACTTGTGAATAACTCTTAAAATAAGGTAAAAAGGAAAACATATGTGGTCAGCACTAAATGTGCGTGTCTCTCCGAGAATATAAATAAGTATACATATATAAATGAGGTCACCACTTCATGAGATTATCTCTCCGAAGTTAAATTAACAATTACAATTAGACAATATAAGCAACTCTCTGCCAATTGCTTAATGAGACCATTTTCCCCGTTTTTTTATCGACTATTGTTTTTACCGTGCACGAATGCTTCGCGACTTGTCACAGTTATTCACTTCTATTCACTTTGTCGGCATTTCAACCTAAATATAGCTAGCGAGATTAGCCTGCGTGCACGCTTGAATTTCCGGTGTTTAAAAGTAATTTCCCCCTTTTTTTAAGCAGGAAAAGCATGTTTAATTCTAGAATAATGTACGTCATTGTGCAATATTCGCGCTCATTTAGCGGGCATAAAAGATAACGGGAAAAGCTACAGGTATATATATCGTTAGTAGTGCTTTCCGCTTAAAGTTGGTAAAGTTCCGTTTGCTTTGTTGCGGTACAGCTATTTACTTCTTTTCATTTTCGTGGAATTTCAACCGGAACTCGTTCACGGTCTCGGTCTATACCAGCTGAGTAGCCTTCGGAATTAAGGTTGTGGGTTTGAGTCCAGTCTGGAGCTCCGAGTTTCGTGAGTAAATTGCCTCGACGGGGCTGGTCGACAACAGCTATTTTACTTCTATTCACTTTGTTGGCATTTCAACATAAATATAACCGAAAGAAGGTGAAACAATTTACAATTTTCCCTTTTTTCAGCGGAAAAGGCTCCTTCAATTTTAGCTTAATAATGTCATTGTGTAATATATTCGCTCTCACATGGCAAGCATATAAACAATAACGTAACAAGCTATATAACGTTAGTAAAGTAATTTCAGCTTAAAGTTGGTAAAGTTTCGTTTGTTTCTGTTTTCCTGTACAATCTGTCGTAAGTTAATTGTTAAACTATAGGAAACTCTGAGCTTTAGATGGGACTCGAATCCGAACAATCTCGTCTGTCATGCAACTCAATGATTCGAGCGTCTGGATAACAATCGAAAGGTTGTGGGTTCGTTAGCTTGTGCAGCTCTATCAAAATATCTCCATTTTATTGCATATATACCACAACACTTGTGAATAACTCTTAAAATAAGGTTAAACGATTTTTTCCGTTTTCTGATTGACTTGTTTTTAGCGTGCACGAGTGCTTCGCACAGGAAATTGTCCCACGTCACTTGTCACAGCTATTCACTTCTATTCACTTTGTCGGCATTTCAACCTAAATATAGCGAAGCAAGAGAGGCACCTTAATTCTAGAAGAATATTCATGTCATTGTGCAATATTCGCGCTCATTTAGCGGGCATAAAAGATAACGGGAAAAGCTACAGGTATATATCGTTAGTAGTGCTTTCAGAAAAAAGTTGGTAAAGTTTCGTTTTCGTTTGTTGCGGTACAGCTATTTACTTCTTTTCATTTTCTTGGAATTTCAACCGGAACTCGTTCACGGTAAAAACAAGCGTCAATAAGGCCTGTTTTATACGGCATGCTTTCCATGTGCCGAACCAAATATAGGAGGCATTAGGTACATGATAAGCACGGCGTTTAAAGTCAAATAGGTACGGCAATTCTTATTTGGTTCGACTTTTTTATTAAGTTCGACTCAATTGGTCGTACTTAATGTATTGGTGCGATGTTGATTCAGATCGATTTAGACGTCGAACTTCTCATGCACTGTATCTAATGCATAAATTATTGAATATATTTTCTACATTAGCTTCACAGAAACACCAAACGGCATTTGGTGCGATCCATTTGATTCGCCGTATAAATTGGCAGCCGTGCTAAATACATTTAGAGGGCATAAAAGATAACGGGAAGCTATATATCGTATAGTAATGTTTTCAGCGCGAAGTTGGTGAAGTTTCGTTTGTTTCTTTTTTCCTGTACAAGCTGTTGTAAGTTGTTAAACTTAGGAAACTCTGAGCTTTTCTTATATTATTTTTAAAGATTCTAGACATACATTTTCTCTGCCTTCCATTTCTAACTTAGATAACAAATCAATAAGGTCCAGTGCTGTAAAAGTTACATAATTTTTGTAACTAGTTACAGTTACAGTTACATCGTTAGAAAAGTAACTAGTTACCGATAAAAGTTACAATGAAAAGAAAGTAACTAGTTACAGTTACAAAGTTACTTCAAAAATTTTGTAACTAGTTACAAAGTTACATTCCTTTGTCCGTGTTACTAGAATCGACAAAGAAATTACTGGTTTTTAGATGCCAGTACCATAATTATGTTTTACAGCTAAATGCCTAAATATAGTTGTCACTAAGCAGAAATAGTCAAATGTGTACATAATGTACCTTTATTATTATATCAAAACCATTTTTATCAAGAAAGAATGACATCCTCAACTGAATATCAGTAACTATAGTCACATTTTTAAACCAAATATTGTAACTAGTTACAGTTCTTTAAAAAAGTAACTAGTTATAGTTACTTCTTCAAAAAGTAACTAGTTATAGTTACAGTTACTTCTTCAGAAAAAGTAACTAGTTTCAGTTACAGTTACTTAAAAATGTAACTAGTTACTGTAACTAGTTTCTTGTAACGAAGTTACTCACAGCACTGATAAGGTCCAAAGTATCTATACAAAGAGAATGTTTCCCATACCTTATAATGTTAAATCTGGGTAATTCAAAGTTTGCATTGCGCATAACCGCTTCCCTTTTAGCTTTAACAATTCTGTTACATGCGGTGGAGATAAGTTATTCTTTACTTTGTACATAAGCACTGCGATGTCCTTGAGACCTCTGTTGTATGAGGTGGGAAGTTTAGCTCGACAAAGTAGCTCATTGCATGTATATGAGACTGAATTGGTGTTAAATTCTGCTTTTAGAGTTCTTTCTTCTCTTGTGTTGGGAATGCCGTTCGAGGCGGTTAGGTCAACACAATCACGATGGGTTTATTATGGTATTATTCACAATCACAATAGCACAATCATGTACAAGTTTCTCACGTATATCTTAACCTACCCTTCATAGTACTTATAGTCTGTTTCAGCTTGCTTTTGAAATCCGATACGTATAATTGAAATGAACATTCCGAACTTATACGTTGTAATGTTCCGAACTACGTTGCGAGGTAGATACAAATTTAAGTCGGCAATTTGTTTCTGCTTAACCAAGTATCTATTATTATATTCTATACAACAAATAATCTTCTTCTCCGTGATTTTACCAAAGGAATTAAATTCAAAGCTTATTAAATTCGAACTTCACGACGAACTTCGCGAACTTCCCGTACCAAGTTCCCAACCTTCCAACGAATGTTGACAAACGAATTTCAAAAGCAAGCTGAAACTGACTATAACAGTTATACGAGTGTATCTGTTGTATGCTTACGAAATACTTCTACATGATTGACAGGTAATATCTGAATATGCTATATGAGCACAATTCTTCACAATTCTTTCTAATTTTATTGTCCGACGCTTTACATTAGAGACCTTAAGATACCCCGGGTTCGGTTTACGGGTACCGCCATTTTGTTTATTAATTTTTGCTTAGCCCCGCACAGACGACCAAGTTTTCCTTGACCAAGTTTTCCTTGACAAGTTTTTCCTTGACAAATTTTATTTGTTCGTGTGTACGACACAAATTGACAAGTTTTACCTTGACAAGGAGCCTTGTTCAAAAGCTGGCATAGTCGTCAAGGAAAACTTGACAAGATCATCTCCTAAGCTTATTACGCGACCATTGCCGTCAAGGAAAACTTGTCCAACCGTACACACGAGCAATTATAACTTGTCAAGGAAAATTGTTGGGGAAAAACGTGCTCATCGTACACACGATCAAGGAAAGCTACCAAGGAACTTGTCAAGAAAAACTTGGTCGTCTGTGCGGGGCTTTACTCGTAATATCAACCCGTTTTCCCGCGGTAGATCATGGTCTACCCGTAAGATGACAAACGGGTAGGCAGAGGAGTCCAGATAAGAAATGGAGAAACGTGTAAGTATTTATAGCACTTTTTAAAAGCATTTTCGTACAAGCTATCGATTTTTAAACATGTTTTGTCGTTTTGACGACAATCAAAATTCTTCTTTAGCTGCTCGGTTTTCTACCCGGAAGGTCTCTAATGTAATAAGCAAATCCCTGCTAGTTGCTTATTGAGACCATTTTTTCCGTTTTCTAATTGAAAATTAAGAATCAAATTTGACTTCAAACTATATGCAACGAAATCCTTTTAGAAGTGTAGAGTTTGGATGTCGAAAAACACACGCGTTACGTATTCAATACTACGTAAATGATTCGTAATTTCTGCTAGATATTGAACTTTGCATTGCCGTCGTCGTCCTATTATATATAGGTTCGGCACATGACAAGCACGCCGTCTATAAGCTGTTGTCGACAAGTCGCGTCGAGGGGCGATTTCTTGTGCGAAGCATTCGTGCACATTAAAAACAAACGACGATTAGAAAACGGGAATTGCTTACCTTGTCGAATTGTAATTGTTAATTAAACAGATAGAGTACAGAGAACCCGCGTCGGCCCTTATTTTTCTGACTGGAAGAACTAATATGCAGGAGTTCCCCAGGGTACGAAGTTGGGCCCCTTATTGTTTTTGATTATGGTCAACGAGTTATAGTGGTTTCAGATAAAGCCGTCAAGTATGTGGATGACACCATGCACTTAATGGGAAATTATCCCAAAAGACACTCAGTCTTGTTTACCACCAATCGTTTCCGAGTGTTCTGATTGCATGGGCGCTCGACAACAATATGAATCGACCACATTTAGCAGTGACCCCATCCTTTTTCCTTATTTTAAGTGTTATTCACAAGTGTTGTGGTATATGAAATAAAATGGAGATATTTTGATAGAGCTGCAAGCTGTCATAAGTTGTAAACTTGTAATACTCACAACCTTGCGATCGTTATATCCAGACGCTCGAATCGTTGAGTCACTAGAACTCAGATTACAGACGAGATTGTTCGGATTCGAGTCCCATCTAAAGCTCAGAGTTTCCTAAGTTTAACAACTTACGACAGATTGTACAGGAAAAAAGAAACAAACGAAACTTACTTTAAGCTGAAATTACTTTACTAACGTTATATATAGCTTGTTGCGTTATCATTATTTTATGCTCGCCAAACGAGAGTGAATATTACACATGCAATGACATCATTAAGCTAAAATTGAAGGAGCCTTTTCCGCTGGAAAAATTTTTTAAAAAACGTATTGTTTCACCTGTTCTTTCGGTATATTTAGGTTGAAATGTCAACAAAGTGAATAGAAGTAAAATAGCTGTTGTCGACCAGTCCCGTCGAGGCAATTTCCTGTGTAGTACTTTCAGCTTAGAGTTTGTAAAGTTTTGTTAGTTCTTGCTCTACAAGCTGTCGTTAGTTAGTTACTATAGCACTTTCAGCTTAGAGTAACTTTGTACAGTTTTGTTAGTTCTTACTGTATACAAGCTGTCGTTAGTTAGTATACTGCACTTTCAGCTTAGAGTTTGTAAAGTTTGTTAGTTCTTGCTCTACAAGCTGTCGTTAGTTAGTATAGCACTTTCAGCTTAGAGTTTGTAAAGTTTTGTTAGTTTTTGCTCTACAAGCTGCTGTCGTTAGTTAGTATAGTACTTTCAGCTTAGAGTTTGTAAAGTTTTGTTAGTTCTTGCTGTGTACAAGCTGTCGTTAGTTAGTATAGTACTTTCAGCTTGGAGTTTGTAAAGTTTCGTTAGTTCTTGCTGTGTACAAGCTGTCGTTAGTTAGTATAGCTATAGTACTTTCAGCTTAGAGTTTGTAAAGTTTTGTTAGTTCTTGCTCTACAAGCTGTCGTTAGTTAGTATAGCACTTTCAGCTTGGAGTTTGTAAAGTTTCGTTAGTTCTTGCTGTGTACAAGCTGTCGTTAGTTAGTATAGCACTTTCAGCTTGGAGTTTGTAAAGTTTCGTTAGTTCTTGCTCTACAAGCTGCTGTCGTTAGTTAGTATATAGCACTTTCAGCTTAAGCCCCGCACAGACGACCAAGTTTTCCTTGACAAGTTTTTCCTTGACAAGTTTTATTTGTTCGTGTGCACGACACAAATTGACAAGTTTTTCTTTGACAAGGAGCCTTGTTCAAAAGCTGGTCATGCCAGCTTTTGAACAAGGAAATTTGTTCGTGTGTATAGTCGTCAAGGAAAACTTGACAACTCATCTCCGAAGCTTATTACGCGATCATTACTGTCAAGGAAAACTTGTCCAACCGTACACACGAGCAATTATAACTTGTGAAGGAAAATTGTTTGGAAAAAACGTGCTCATCGTACACACGATCAAGGAAAGCTACCAAGGAACTTGTCAAGAAAAACTTGGTCGTCTGTGCGGGGCTTTAGAGTTTGTAAAGTTTTGTTAGTTATTGCTCTAGAAGCTGCCGTTAGTTGTTAAACTTAAAAAACTGAGCTCGAAGAGGGTCTATACCAGCTGAGTAGCCTTCGGAATTAAGGTTGTGGGTTTGAGTCCAGTCTGGAGCTCCGAGTTTCGTGAGTAAATTGCCTCGACGGGACTGGTCGACAACAGCTATTTTACTTCTATTCACTTTGTTGGCATTTCAACATAAATATAACCGAAAGAAGGTGAAACAATTTACAATTTTCCCCTTTTTTCAGCGGAAAAGGCTCCTTCAATTTTAGCTTAATAATGTCATTGTGTAATATATTCGCTCTCACATGGCAAGCATATAAACAATAACGTAACAAGCTATATAACGTTAGTAAAGTAATTTCAGCTTAAAGTTGGTAAAGTTTCGTTTGTTTCTGTTTTCCTGTACAATCTGTCGTAAGTTGTTGAACTATAGGAAACTCTGAGCTTTAGATGGGAATCGAATCCGAACAATCTCGTCTGTCATGCAACTCAATGATTCGAGCGTCTGGATAACAATCGAAAGGTTGTGGGTTCGTTAGCTTGTGTAGCTCTATCAAAATATCTCCATTTTATTGCATATACCACAACACTTGTGAATAACTCTTAAAATAAGGTTAAACGATTTTTTCCGTTTTCTGATTGACTTGTTTTTACCGTGCACGAGTGCTTCGCACAGGAAATTGTCCCGACCCGCGTCACTTGTCACAGCTATTCACTTTGTCGGAATTTCAACCTAAATATATAGCGAAAGAACAGACGAAAGAATATGCAATTCCCCCCCTTTTTTTAAGCAAGAAAGGCACCTTTATAGTCAGTTTCAGCTTGCTTTTGAAATTCGTTTGTCAACATTCGTTGGAAGGTTGGGAACTTGGTACGGAAGTTCGCGAAGTTTGTGAAGTTCGTCGTGAAGTTTTTTGAAGATAAGCTTTGAATTGAATTCCTTTGGTAAAATCACGGAGAAGAAGATTATTTGTTGTATTGAATACAATAATAGATACTTGGTTAAGCAGAAACAAATTGCCGACTTAAATTTGTATCTACCTCGCAACGTAGTTCGGAACATTGCAACGTAAGTTCGGAATGTTCATTTCAATTATACGTATCGGATTTCAAAAGCAAGCTGAAACGGACTATAACTCTAGAAGAATAATCATGTCATTCTGCAATATTCGCGCTCATTTAGCGGGCATAAAAGATAACGGGAAAAGCTACAGGTACATATCATTAGTAGTGTTTTCAGCAAAAAGTTGGTAAAGTTTCGTTTTCGTTTGTTGCGGTACACCTATTTACTTCTTTTCATTTTCTTGGAATTTCAATCTGCACTCGTTCACGGTAAAAACAAACGTCGATAAGGCCTGTTTTATACGGCATACTTCCATGTGCCGAACCTAATACGAGAGATTCAATACGTATACATGATATGTAAGCACAAGCGTTTAAAATCAAATAGCTACGGCAATTCTTATTTGGTTCGACTTTTTGATTAAGTTCGCCGCTCAATTGGTGGTCTTTCACCCCCAAAAAAAAAAAATTTCTGTGGAACCTAACCAACTACAAAATGCAAGTAATAAGCACCAAATAATGCAAAAAATACTGATAAACATGTACTATGTCAAACTATTTGCACATCTAGATTAACGCCGTGAAGTTAGCTGCCAGTTCACCACTGCACCAATGTTTTGCTGGTCTTGTAGCTCATTCAATCCAGCTTTTTTATTGGATTTTCAGCTGGTGAACTGGCAGCTAACTTCACGGGGTTTCTAATGATCGTTTGAATCTACCGAATCTAGCACTGTAGGCTATTTTGTACTTTTTAACAAATGCTTAATATGTGCACGCTGTTGTGCTGTTTGGTGCATAGGCTATGCCCAAGCTGCATTGCTATGAGTAGCCGTCAATACTGTAGTGAATTAACTGGTATACTATATACACCCGTTCCCAACAAGCGAAGAACATAACTTTGCTGGTGGAGAAAGTCACTGACAAAAGGATATTTATTACAGGAAATTTGGAACATATCAATGGTAGTTTAATAATACTGGTGCCATAAAAACAAAAATGTGCATATCATTCACGTTTTTGTATATAAATATATCCTAAAAATCATATTAACCGATTCCTGATTAGACTGGCATCCCATGAGCCAAGTGGGGCCTCTTTCCTCCACTGAATACAATTTGGCATACTGTACTGTAATTTACATTCCTGTCCAGTCCAGTCCAAAACCCAGTCGCAACAAGTGGTCTCACCAATTTGCAAATTGACATGGCATTATACCACGAAGATAATACTACAATATATCATTTAAATTGTCTTTACATCTACTGTTCAAATTTTGGGTTTTCAGGTCTTGTTGGACAGTCCATTTTGCAAATTATGCTAATTTATGCTAATTATTATTTAAAATACTATTATAATCTATAACAAAATGTTAAATATTTAAACAATAAATGACTTTACCAACAAACTTTGTAGAAGTAAAATGAATTAAAAGTAACATTTCACAAATTAATATTGAATGATTAACCATTGTGACAGGCCCATGTGGTGTGCCACAGCGCGTGGCTTTCACTTATTTTGGAAATTTACAAATAAAAACAGAATAATACAACAACATAAGACCATAATACATCAGCAAGATCGTTTTTAAGTCAGCTATTCAGATTTTAGGTTATTTTGCATGACATTTACTCCTGTTTGCCATTACAACGCCGACAAGTCTAGGCCAAATTTTGTTCAATAATTGGCTGATCGGCCGAATCAGATTTTACCAAATTTTGATACCTCAAAGGTTTATCAGCTCTTAACATGATGTAGTTTTAGCTAACTTAATAGGCTTTTTAGAAGTAATTTACAGAATTCGTGTCCGTTCTGTATCGGGATACAGGCACTTGGCTTTGCCTCGTGTCTGTATACCCCCGGCCCGATACAGAACGGCCACTCATTCTGTAAATAGTACATATATATTTATTATATAAAATAGAGTGTTTTATTGATTTTTCCACCACTAATAAAAGTGATAATCTCACATGTGCGATTATTTATGATAATTGCACATGTGACAATTATCACTGAATCAGCATTATAGTTTAATGCAATTTTTACAAGGCAATAGGACAATTTTTTTATATAATAAACAGAACAATACATGGATGCTTGGAAATATGAAATTTATTTCTCGTGTTGAACAGGATATGTCACTCGTTCGCTTCGCTCACTCGTGAGATATCCTGGTCAACACTCGAAATAAATTTCATATTTCCGCACATCCATGTATTATTCTCTATGTATCACTTTTTGGGCCTTTAATGTACATAACACCCCTCCCCCTGGGTTTTTCCCTTCCTGTGTAATTAAGTATCAAAATGGTGCCCTTAACTCTAACTTGTCAGAGAACGACTGTAACAAAAATATCAGTGTATCAGAAAATCCCAGATTCCATCCTCTAACCAAACAAAATCTTGATCAATTTTGTATCCCCCCCACCCACCCCTCTGCAGAGGTTCTTTCGGAGATCAGCTGTCGGGGATCATCGGAGATGCATCGAAACCATCAGCTGCACTACTCCAGCTGACCCCTCCGAGCATCTGACGACCCCCAAAACTGCCAATCTCCAAAGTTTAACCTCTGTGGAGGAGAGTCCCCCCCCCCTCCCACCACAACCACTAACAGTTTATAGCAGTCCATAGAATTGCTTCATTCTTCAAATAAAAACACTAAATTGAACATCATTTGTATAGTTCAGTTCACATTGCTTAACAATTTCTTGCTCAATTAATTGGGGTTTTTAAAGAACAAGGCAATTCTATATATATATATATATATATATTTAACAATTATTCCCGGAAGTGAAGGTGAATAGAGGTGAAAAAATATATATATATATCACACACGTGCACTGCACTGTCATGCATACACACATACAGAATAAACAGGAGACAAATCTTGATCAGATCAAAGTTCAACAAATTAAGCCCAAAATTTCAACACGCAGTAATTCAGAATATCCGCACAATTTACATCGCATATTTAGTTTGGCGCTCCGCTATTTCAACTGATCCGATATTTAATCGAATTGATTTCAAACAACCGTGTCAACGGTCTTGTCATTTTGGGATTTTGGGCGACCTCAGCACGCAGTTCCCCATCTCGCGTCAACACATGACGACGTAAAATCCCAACCTCGTACCCAGGGTCTTATCTCCGCTGCTCCGCCCACCGGTACGAGCAGCCTGGTTCCCAGGCCTCTCTTTTTAACGTCGAGCGGCAGATCGAATTGTGAGAGGCCTGGAATAAAATGTTTTGCCTGGCCCCAAATCTGGCCCCAAAACTGGCCCCAAATTATACAGGTACCAAACGGCCGTTTGGCGGAAAACCATGCAACACTCACGTCGGTCTGCACAATTCTTTATAACATCATATAGCAAGGTTGGTCTACTGCCGAAACGTTAAAAAGCATATTTCGATTTGTATAAATGTGTTTAACACAATCACTTCCTACGCCGAACACTACTTTATAAAGCCTCGTATGTAACAACCTTTTAACGTAATGTAAAACAAAGAAACCTACTCGTTTGCTGTCCGCTAGTCAAGAAGAAGTTTGTTTAAGTGCCCTCGTTCATAAAGATTAAAGAATTCGAGCTCCAGCAGGATTCATGATAGATAAAGATGAACATTTTGCGCTAGTCCTCTTGCTCAATGCCTATTCTGTGACGTCACCAAAATACGTTCGAGAGAAAAGAGGACTAGGAACTAGTCTGCGGTACGAGGTTGGTAAAATCCTAGGTAAAATCCTATTTGTTTCAAAACTAAAGCCATTTCTAAATCACTGCTTTAAATGATAATAAGCCGGTACCTTTGCAGCATGTTCTTTCTTCGAGAAATATCCTCCAAGCCTCTTCTTCACCGCTTCAACCGTCTTGCTTCCATTCTTTCGATCGTCGATATAACTAGCCTTATCGTACATTTTCTGTAATTCCCTAGTTCGTAAGCCTTCTTCAGCAACTTCTACTAAATATTCCTCGATTTTTGATGCCCATTGCCTCACCGTTTCCTTGGTTAATGGCTTGGTATAAACAGAAGACAATGCCAACAGCAGAAGTATGCATTTTGCGAGCATCATCTCACGAGTGAGACAGCCAAGATCGATGCCTCACAACAAAGCAACAAAATAAACAGGCTCGCTCAGAATTTCTATACACTGCGGGACGTTTGTGTATGTAAAAGTAAGCTCCTTTTAATGGCGATCGGTACGAAATAACAAGAAATATTTCATGTCCTGGCGCTGTGGGTAGTCCGAGCACGTGAGCCAAACCAGCTACTATTAAAAAACTTTGGACCGTTCTACTCTACGAGTATCTACTGTAGTCTACACTCTACGGACTCTACTGGGCCGTCGGACAAATAGATTTCGTCCCCAATCGGCGATGGGGGGGGGGGGGGGGGGGGGGAGGGCTGGTAATCTTGAATCCGCGATAACAAGAAAAATTAGGACGAAATCTGAATTTAAATATAAACATTCGTTTAGAGCGTTTTACTCACGTGATCGGTGGCCCCATGGGGGTGGTGAAACAATACGAAATATTTGAATAAGAAAGAGCTAATTCCCATACCGTACACCAATATATATATATGGCCGCCATTTCATTGTTTTGGTACACCAATATGGCCGCCGTGACGTCAGATGAAAACGCTCTATACAGTATACAACACAGTGAACTGATACACCATGAGTCTACATCTATTACTAAAATGGCAGTATTACTGGTCCGCGATGATAGGGGGCTGGGAGGGGGTCAACACAATCGCATCGCGGAACAAGTCCGCGATTGGGGACGAAATCTATTTGTCGACGGCCCCTAAACTCTATTGGCCTCAATACTCAAATATTTCACTCCACTCTCCTCTCTCATCCCACTCCATTCCTATCCACTCTCATCCCAATCCAATCCACTCCGCTTAACCCAGACCTGGCTTCACCCCTATCACACTTCACTCTCCAATGCACTCCGATACGCACACTTTACAACCTTAAATTACACCGACTTTCACGCTTATTTGTTTGCACAGGCAGCAAGAACATAGTCAAAAGAATGTTCTTCGTAAATCTCGTGAAGTTCTAGGCTAAATTTTTCAAAATATTAGCTTTCGACTAAACAAATTACACATAACAATACCAGCCCAGGACGGCTTTATTTAGCACGACAATGCATGGTGTAATTTCATTGGTCCATGTACACAAAAGGAACGGAATGTGTTAGTGGGGGACGAAAATATCGAGGTCCGCAAAGAACGCCTGCGAAGGAGGCTAGACTCGTACATGATTTAGTCCTTTATAGGTTATTGAATTCACACAATTTTTGCGGTTTTCTTTCGTTGTTCTTGTGTAAACAAAATGACTGGCAAAACCCGTAATCGACCGCGGTCGATTACGGAAAATAATTGTGGAAAATAAAATCCACCGGCACATAACGCATCTCAGCCAATGAGAACACACAATTTCAACGGAAGTAACTTGTGCCATATATTAATCGGATTAATAGCGTGACTGAGACGCGATATCCCATTTAATCCACTGAGATTTAATCGCAAGTGTCCTCTATTTATAAAAGTATGGCCTATGAAGAACATTAATGACGTCAAATTGCCGAGAGGGGGACAAATTAATTTGGCCGGGGGAAATTTTCGGGGGGAGGGGGACAAATTTCCTGTGAGGCAATTAGTTCCGATATAAGAGTAAGAAACAATGGAAAAACAACTTTATTAACGATTTGTGACATTTTGTTAAGTATTAGAAAGAAAAAAATACATTTTACTACCATTTGCGTTCAAGCGTTTAGCGAATAACTAGTTGTTTTCGAGTTTTGAAACAAACGTTGTCCAATGACAACTATGAACTATACGTTTGAGTTTTGACAGATCAAATCAATGACGAATATGGGGTGTAGCTTTCCGTTGTTATTGCTTCCGTTGCAAGTTTCACTTTCTCACGGGCCACGGCAAACATGAATACAAAATAAATGCGTTCGGCAGGTCATATCGAAGTGAAGTATCCTTATCAGACGATCTGCGTTCGCTGATCATTCCGATTCTCACAATTAAACCAAAGACAAGTTATGCCAAGCAAACGCTGCCGTGTGTGAAAAGAACGATATGACGAGTATTGACACCCCCCAGCCTAGTCCCAGGCTCTCTATCTTCGCTGTTTTAATATTTGCACGCTAGCATGGGCGCCCTTTGCCTGGTACCCTGGCCCAATTTCAAAAGAAATATGGGCCAGGTAACCACTAAACTCATTCTCGCGTCATCAGGGCTAAATCCACTTATGACGATTGCAATTTCACTCATAGCCAATAAAAACGCGCGAAAATTCAACCAATAGGAAAGCAGAAGTCTTTAGTGGTTACCTGGCCAATATTCTTTGATTGGGCCAGTGTACCCACTGTTCGCCAGGGTCAGAAAAGTATATAGTGTTACAAATTTATGCCGATTTTTTGTGTCACAGGGAGTACGAGGATAATAATGAAATAACAAAATAAAAACTCAAATATTTTCCTTTATACAGTATATATAGGAATTAATATCGAGTGTTAACCACAAAGACCAATTTCTCACTCTTTGTCTTTGTCCATCAGATTTTCGTCTGCTTTTTCCGGTTTCAAAATGCCTCGTTTTCGATCTTCTAAAATATGAAATCGATTAAATAAATTAAATCCATCCATCCATCTGATGGGCCCTTCACCCTTCCGCTCGCCATCAATTCATCCATTCACCAATTCAGTCATCTACCCCCATCCTCCATTCATTTATTCTCCATCCAGTTTGGGCCATCTCGCGTCAACACTTGACGACGTAAAATCCTATTTGTTTCAAAACTAAAAGCCATTTCCAAATCACTGCTTTAAATGATAAGCCGGTACCTTTGCAGCATGTTCTTTCTTCGAGAAATATCCTCCAAGCCTCTTCTTCACCGCTTCAACCGTCTTGCTTCCATTCTTTCGATCGTCGATATAACTAGCCTTATCGTACATTTTCTGTAATTCATGCCAACAGCAGAAGTATGCATTTTGCGAGCATCATCTCACGTGTGAGACAGCCAAGATCGATGCCTCACAACAAAGCAACAAAATAAACAGGCTTGCTCAGAATTTCTATACACTGCGGGACGTTTGTTTATGTAAAAGTAAGCTCCTTTTAATGGCGATCGGTACGAAATAACAAGGAATATTTCATGTCCACTCTTCGTTGAATCGTACCCATAGCGCTATAAGGGATGGAATGGGATGGGGAGTCCGCGCACAGGTGAGCCAAACCAGCCAAGGGAGCACGCCAGACTGACCTGTGTTTCTTCTTCTGAAGGAACTCCGAACAAAGAAGAAGAAACACAGGTCAGTCTGGCGTGCTACTGCTACTTTGAACCAGCTACTATTAAAAAAACTCTGGGTACGAGATTGATCCCAATCCAATTATCCAATCCACTCCGCTTCACCCCATCGCACTCCACCCCACTCCACTCTACGTCTAGCCTGAGAAAACAGCCGCCTTCGACCAACTTCGGACAATTTTTTGGTAAATTTCGCACTTTTCCCCTTCAAATGTCAACACTCTGAAACAACGTATAAATTTAGTAACTCTTGACGAGTAAAATCGTCTGGCGTTGGGCTAAAAAAATTAAAGCTAGTGCCAAATGGCACCGATGGGAATGAAAGAAAGGAATTGCAAGAAAGGATTGCCTCGTGTAGCACCCCATGTTTTGCTTGCTGAGAAAGTAGAATCAGCTTCTACTTTTTGCAACGTTATGCAATGCAACGCCAAGAAGTTGGAGCGTGCAACAGCCCCACTGCAACCGCGAGTAGGGGTGTTTTTTTAAGCGAAAATTGCGTTTCAAATTGCAATCAAAATTGCCTCGTTTAGCATGGCCTTTATTTATACTCTTTCCTATCCAAATAAATTTGTCTTTAGTATTTTATTCTGACCAATGCCTGACGATTTTATATACGTCTGGGGAAACCTTCTAGGGAAACTTTTGAACAGGAATAGGTTAAGGAAAAATATTGTTTTAATACATTTTCTCATGATATTTCACTAATCTCATTCGGATAAAAACCTATAAATTAGCTAATAATTATTTCAATAACTAAAAACTGACGAAGCGGCGCCATCTTGAATTCGCAATGCATTGTGGTCTATCCAGGGTAAACAAGCTCAATTAAAAGGGTGATAGCTTAGTGTTGTCTTGAGACACAATGAGGTAATTTTTTCTTTATAAATACTTTGGTGGCAACAATGCAGTGACGTAACTCCTATAGGCGCTGCCCAACAAGAGCCGGGGGCCCCTTGTCACAGGGGGGGCCCTGAGTCGATGTCGGATGTCCTTTATGAGGATTTCGACATTCCGTCATTTTCACGTATTTATTGGGAAATCGTCAGTCGTCTTTTAACTGGACATAGCTTTCCGTCATTTAAATATTGGTACGAAGTTTCAAACAGTTTAAAAAAAAATACAGAACGTTGCAACAGGTTAAAGGTACGAAAATGGATTTCTATTCGACCTGCTGCTCACGGTCAAATTACCATTTTTTGCGCATAACCAGTCCATCGTGAAGTTTCTGTGTCAAACGGCGGGATATAAACTATAAAGTTGAAGTATATTGTCAAAAGACCTGTATTATCTCAGGTATAGCAGTTAGACTAACCTTTTCAGTTGTGTTCACCCAAATCATAAAAACAAAATGTTTTATTTTTGCTTTTAATGCAGCAGTGTAAGAGCTAGGTTAGCTTGTTTTGTTTGTAAATAAATCTGTGTTTATATTGTAAGGTGAGTTTTCATGATCAACGATGTATGTACGTGATTAGGGTATTTTCGTCAGTGACTATATTCTTGATATAAGACGGCTTCGCCTGCCGGTATCAACGCGTAACGGGTTGGTAAATATTCTTATAATCTAACAAACATTTCACATAATGATGAATTTCCCCTTGTTATACCGATTAATTTTTTTGGATTAAAAATTCCTCGCAGAAATCGCCGAAAATGCACTTCTGGGGCATGGTCCCCCAGGGTGCCCCTGGCCCAAACTGAAAAGCCCCCCCCCGGCCTTAGCCCAAAGTTACGCCACTGCAACAATGTCTAAATATGAACGTTGTAATATTAGTAAAAGTAATAATACTAGGACGTATAAGGATACATTTGTCATGAATCTATCCTTATACGTCTGAGAACTGTTGCTTTTACCAATATCACAACGATTATATTTAGACAACGTTTACACTAGAGCGAACGTTTCCGGATTCGTAAATGTCTCCGGATTCACTTCGTACTGAGTATTCGGATTCGTTAGGCGTTTACACTACAACAGTATTCGCAGATTCGGCCCTTTACACTAAACTCGGAATTCCTTTAATTCAGCTAATATGTTGACCATGTTGGTTTCCACCGCAACCTCACATGACTACGAGCGGAAGAGCATCCGAATTTATCGGAATAACCGTTCACACTACGTATTGTCTCGGATTCAAAAGTATTCGGATTCGAAATCTCCGGATACGTGATCAAACCGGAAAGTTTTTATTCCGGATTCATTCTTTTGTGTGTAAACGGCAAAACGAATCTGGTACTAAAACGTTCCGGATTCGTCACAAATCCGAAAACGTTTGCCCTAGTGTAAACGGAGTCTTAGACATTGTTGCCACGAAAGTATTTATAAAGAAAAAATTACCTCATTGTGTCTCAAAACTAACCAATCGCCTTGTTGCCCTGGATTGGCTGGATAGACCACAATGCACTGCGAATTCAAGATGTCACCGCTATTGGTGAAAAGGTCAATAATGTACAAATAAGAATTCAATGCCTAAAAATATTGTTTTTTCGAAGTTTTTGTGCAGATAGTTCATAATTGAAAGAAAACGGAGCAAATAATTTGAGAAGGTATTCAACGGTGTTGAAAATGTACGATGAATATGTCTTTATGTCGTCGTCGTCTGCTGAGTGCTTGTCCTCCTCGACTTCGAAACACCTTTCTTTCACTGCATTAAAAAAGGACGATTAAGAAAAAGGACAAGAAACAGACAGACAGACAGACTAGCAAATAGTCACAGACAGACAAACAAACAAACAAATAGACAGACAGACAGACAGACAGACAGACAGACAGACAGACAGACAGACAGACAGTTAGACAGACAGGCAAGCAGACAGGCAAACAAACAAACAGACAGACAGACAGACAGACAGACAAACAGACTAGCAGATAGTCACAGACAGACAAACAAACAAACAAACAAACAAACAAACAAACAGACAGTTAGACAGACAGACAGGCAGGCAGGCAAGCAGACAGGCAAACAAACAAACAAACAAACAAACAAACAAACAAACAAACAGGCAGGCAGGCAGGCAGACAGACAGACAGACAGACAGACAGACAGACAGACAGACAGACAGTTAGACAGACAGGCAAGCAGACAGGCAAACAAACAGACAGACAGACAGACAGACAGACAGACAGACAGACAGACAGACAGACAGACAGACAGACAGACCGACCGACCGACCGACATTTCCTACCATTCAATCTTACCGTTGAATAAATCAGGCATTCCCATGAAAGTCTTCATTTCGATCAATTCCTAAACGCAAAAAAAACGACAAACAAATAGTTCACAAAAGCTCTTCGTCACGTTTCTTTCTCGAAGGGCCTTCGCTCGAAACGTTAGATTCTTACGTTCTCTGTTTCGGCAGTATATCTAACCTTACTATATTTCGATTGTTGTTTCAACACTACCTACGCAGCACGCTACTTTTACTTCGGTCTTATAGCTGCTTGTATTGTAAAAGAAAAAACCCTGGGATATATAATTTATAAAACCTTATTATCACCTGCCTTGGTCGGTATTTACGGCAAAATTATCCTGCCCTTAGCTTAGTCTTTTTGCACAAATCTCGCTTGTCTGTTCTGGACTATCGCTTGTTCCTTCTCGACTATCGTATGTCTGTTCTGGACTATCGCTTGTGTTATATATGATTTTTGGGGGGTAGCAATATGATCTTTATTTCGGACGGTACAATGTAACAACAACACAGGATAAAGATAAAGTTCAATACTTAAACTAAATAAAGTTCAGTTCAATGTCTTGGTTTGCTTCTTCTTCTTTTGTTTCTTGCTTTTCTGCTCTGCTTTTTGGGCTGGCCACTCTTCGATCGGTCTTTTTCGCAACTGTTCGACTCCAAAAAGGGAGACTCCTTTTATAATTTTTTAGTGTAGAAAACCACGCCTGGTACACGCGTAAAAACGCACAACTTGTTCACGGTTGTCAACAGGCGTGAACAATGTTGTGCCGCTCACCGTGAACAATGATGTGCTGCTCGCCGTGAACAAGTTGTCAACAAGTTGTTCACTTATGGTTCGAACAACTTGTTCACGGATAAATCAACAGTCATGAACAAGTTGTTCCAACAGCACATTTTTATAACCAACAACGTTGTTCGCACATGATACAACATGTTGTAACAGCATGACGAAATAACGATGAACAATGTTACAACAATGGTGAACATGGTTGATGTATCAACACGTCCTTCGGTTGTTACAACATGCGTGAACAACGGTTGTTGTTTCATCAAGCTGTAACAACTTGTTGAAACAATGATGAACAATGTTGTTCATTTATCAATGTTGTTCACACATGTCAACAAGTTGTTACAGCATTGTTCAGGAAACAATGCTGTAACAACTTGCGAGATTTTTACGCGTGTAGGTGTGTAGGAATTGACCAATCAGGAGCATCAGACCGAAATACTTGGCAGCATTGGATGAAGGCGTTGTAAATCGATCTCAAGTACCGAGGCAAAACGTTTGAAAAGTTTTTCCTTATATTAAACTAATATATTTCTTGACTACATTGATATGATAAAAAAGTAGATGTCATAAGGTATAAGACTGTTATAATATTTTACAGTTTCTTTGAGTATTTACGGAACAGTTCAACTTTGAATAATCATTACGTAAGTTGTCGTTTGGTTTATGTAAACATTACGAAGCTTCTTCTTGGCCTAAAATCATGCTAAATTCACCTAGCTTACATAAACAAATTTGTGCCTGCCCTAGATCATACTGACAGGATAATAGAAAAGGCTTTTTAAGAAAACTGTTGACAAGCTAGTAAATAAACTTATGACAGAAGCATGTACCTAATTACAGAACAATGCTAGATATAATCAGACTGTCGCGACATTTTGATATATTGATAAAGCTACAGGAAGGCATTGCGGCACTCTACAATAGAATAGCCAGAGGCAGCTAGAAAGCTTAACTATAACTTAATATATCTGTATGTTGTATAACACTTGCTTTTCTCGATTACTGCTTACTGTAGTTCTCGATACACTTTTGTCAACTGTGGCTTGCCATAGTAAGGCCGCGGGCAGGATAACTTTGCCGTAAAGACTCAGCCAATACGTTTTTAAGAAACCTTTGGAAGAATTATAGTAAGGTTTGATATACTGCCGAAACAGAGAAAGTAGGAGTCTAACGTTTCGAGCGAAGGCCTTCGTCAGAGAGAGAAACGTTTCTCTCTGACGAAGGGCCTTCGCGCGAAACGTTAGACTCCTACTGTTTCAGTAGTGTATCAAACCTTACTATATTTCGATTGTTGTTTCAACACTGCCAACGCAGCACACTACTTTTATTTCACTGAACTTAAAACACGATTGAAGAAGGTTTTCTAAAAAATAGCCTTTACCGAGTGTCGAAGGACATTGTTATGTTGAATGTCAATGGGATTTTATGAAATAATAAGACTCCAAAGCAGTTTATTAAACAAACTTGAGAAGTACGCAAAGGTTCATGATTGAACACATACACAGACTTCTACAAGCTTGTTTGAATAATTAGTCAGATGAATAATTAGTACCAGATATCATTACAGCATTGGGCATGCGTATTGATGCAGTATCAATCCCACATTTTATGCTCAACGTTCAGTGTAATAAAGTGCTGACTCAACCAACAGATTTTGATGATTTTCATTGGTTTGCCTTCCTCTCGTAAACTACGTGGAGCGAAAAGCAAACCCTTGCTCTCCTTCTCGTATGTGGGCGCTACCGGCGCTACCATACGAGATAGTTGTAGCAGGCACCCTATATGAATTGGGCAATTATAAATTCATAGGGTTATATACAGGGTGAATAAAAAAACCCTGATGCCTTTCATATTCAAATTAGCCGCATAGCGGCTGTAATTTGACAGAAGTTCCCTAAATATCTCATGGGTATACGAAGCATATCAAATAAGTAAACCCTAAATATCTCATGGGTATACGAAGCATATCAAATAAGTGAATATCAAATAAGTGAACCTTATTTGATATGCTTCGTATACCCATGAGATATTTAGGGTTCACTTATTTGATATGCTTCGTATACCCATGAGATATTTAGGGAACTTCTGTCAAATTACAGCCGCTATGCGGCTAATTTGAATATGAAAGGCATCAGTTTTTTTTTATTCACCCTGTATATATAATCCCCGGGCTTTATATATATAATCCCTATGGATTTATAATGAGGCATTTATGGGATATAAATCCCTCAAAAAACAAAGAAAACCGACTTGATCGTGTTTAAGTATAGGATAAATACCAAACGCCCGAGGGATTTATCTGGCTTTAATTTATTATCGAGTCGGTTTTCTTTGTTCTTTGGAGGGGCTTTATATCGCATAAAGACCTTGAATACTAATTAGATACGAAACGAAGAAAAAAACAAGGAAAATCTTTGTCCAAGGTGGGAAAAAAACTTTGTTGGAAAACCTCCTCCATAATAAATTAAGTAATAGATAAATCCCTCGAACGTCGGGATGTATGCGATATAAAGCCCTCGGACGAAGCGCGTCCTCAGGTCTTTATATAGCATAATAGATAAATCCCGAGAACGAGGGATGTACATAAAAAATCCATTCTTCAAGTAAGAGCAAAGTGAAAAGGTGCATGGTAAACTGCCGAGAATAGTTTTTATAACGAAACAATGACGTTTCGAGCGAAGTCTATTCAAAGTGGAATATATTTGTCATCAAATTAAAAATAAAAGCGGAAAAGCCAACTCGTTACTTACCGCATCAATGGTTCTATGACCGCTTTGCAAATTTAATCTGTAGAGGCAAAAAAGCCGTTTAATATGTTGTCGATGTAATGGATTATACGGGTGACATTTCTTAAATGGCTCGACTAACTCAGAAGACATTTCGGAATTGAAGACGATTAATAAAGCCTATAGTCTCTTAATAAACCGCGGGGTCAACGCTAATGAGTTTCATATTTACACATATACATGCATGGGAACATATTGGCTGTATTGCTGTAATACAGCAGCTGTATATCTCATATGGACTAACATATACACACAATACGAAAGTCAGACGTTTCTGATTACCCTTCAGACAGTTAGTATCGTCTAGAAAGCATGCAGGCCCCTGACCTATTTTTCTCGTTGTTTATAACAAGGAAACAATGTAAGCTAATTCTATATACTCAAACAACGCGGGATATATACTTACAATTTACATGTAACCCTGGTTTCGATATCGTTAAAAAGCGACCTATTCCTGACTCCGTCCATTTCGAATTGCAGCTTAAAACTGGAATCTTGCAGATTTCGAGAAAGGGTCCGAAAGCTGAGGCTAAAACTGAGATGGACTCTTAAGATTTACTTGAGTACAATGCAACCAGCCTATTAGCAAGACGCTGAAATAAAACGCACCGCTGACTTCGAAGCAATGCAGTGCTGGCTACGGTACCATCATATCAACAACTGGCACTTTTGGCATTTTGCTCTGTTTGTATAGGCAGACATTGCATTTATGCATGATCGTCGTATTTCAGCAGTTTGCTGCAGCTAAGCTGCGCAATGGTGATTGTGTGAAAATTAGAAAATGTCATTTTGTAAGTAAATGTGTATTTAGCGGCGTGACATATCCCACATCTTTCCCTCTGCCTCTCTTATGTATTGGAGTAACTAGTTATGTGTGGTTATGTATAGGAGTTGTGGTTATAGTGTAGGAGTTGTGCATGTAGTTATGTGTAAGAGTTGTGGTTATGTGTAGGAAGTAAAGTAAAATGAAGTGAAGTGAAGTGAAGTGAAGCGAAGCGAGGCGACGTGCGTGACGTAACGTGACGTGACGTGACGTGACGTGACGTGACGTGACGTGAGTGAAGTGAAGTGAAGTGAAGCGAAGCGAGGTGAGGTGAGGTGAGGTGAGGTGCGTGACGTAACGTAACGTAACGCAACGCAATGTAAAGTAAAGTGAAGTGAAGTAAAGTAAAGTAAAATAAAGAGCAAGTAAAATAAAGAGCGAAGTAAAGTGAAGTAAAGTGAAGTGAAGTGAAGTGAAGTGAACTGGTCACTCATCCGAGTAAAATTTTGAAATCTAGAGTCTCTGAAATGGCATTTCCTGCGTTTTGGGGGAAGATTTCACAGAATCCTAAACGTTATAAAACCTTTACCGCCCACAACAATTTTTTCATTTTTCTTCATTTTTTTCTTTATTCTTGGCATTTCGATATGGCTCATTCATAATACTTCTGGTCAGCAGT